>VNWY01000226.1:0-63668 GCA_009869845.1 Pseudachorutes palmiensis
CTTAATCTCGAATTTACTCAGCATCGCATAGCCATCGATAAAGTGTCGCATGCTGATGTCGCCAATGTCGAATTTACCTTGAGCATCCAATCAAAAGGTCAAAGCCAGATACATTTCAAACGGAGATTAGATTTACCTGGACCAACCCTGAGGTAGCTCCCACTCAGCCAATTAGGAATCTCACCTGGAATCAAAAGGTCACAAGGTCAATAGGTCAGTTATAAAAAAAAATACCCAGCCGTACATACAATTTCGAGTCCCAAGTGCCCCAACTTTTGGCAATACTAAGCATTGTATTGAGTGGAGACTTTTAATTGGCTGGCGTCTTACCTGAGACAAGTGCATTTTCCGGTTGCGAACTTTCTTCTTGGTTCTGGAATAAATCGGCAATTGACGGCATTCTGGAGGAGGTCAACCTAGGTCAACCTTTGGTGAAACAATATGACCCAAATGGAGTCACGATGAAGTTACGACAGAGGATGTCGGAGACGACTGGCTTCGTTGACACTTCACAAAGGAATGAGCAGTTGACGTTGGCCAAATACGCCCCAGTACTCGTCCAAAATTAAATTAAGGAATTAAAATTAATCATCCCCACTGTCTCCAGTGCTCTTAGCGTCAGTTGAATCATCGTGTTAATCTCAATAAGTCACGCAGTTAGGCATATCCATGAAGCAATATCCATTGGACGATGAACTCATCAGACGCTTCCAAATGGAATCAATGGACCATCAACTTTGGCCTTTGATTTCTCACCAATCATGGCATTTATTTACCTCTTGACGCTGCATTTTTTCAAGAATTACTAACTGTCATCTTTTTATTTCGTAAAGTGTTTGGAATCACTACAGACATCCTATAAAAAGAAAAACGACGGCTACGGGAAACGTATCTGACATTTTCAACGTTTAAAAATTGAGGTTTAGAATTCACAAAGACGGCGTTTTATTTTGGCAGGAAGATTCCATGAAGTCCCGTTGGAATTCTGTTTGTGAAATATGCTCGGCCAACTTCCGTCAGGGTTTTAGCGTCCAGGTATAGAAGGAAGTCCTGTGCTTCCGGGCGACTGTCGGTGACAGAACTGATGAGAATCCCATCATCCTCGTCAGTCCCTTGTGGATTTGGAATAAACTGTGGTTCAGAGGGATAGTTGAATTCATTCTCCTTCCAGATCTTGACCTCTTTCTTGTCCACATTGACCTTGCAAATGGCATGGCTAAAGTGTGAGGGATTGTAGGTCCCGGACATGTAGTAGAAACTATACTTTTTCCCCAAGTATTTGGCATTGATTGCTGGCAATTCAGCGCCACGGATTTCTGTGATGACCTCCGGAGTTAGAATGATGGATTCCCCTTGACGAACAGCTCTGCTGTTGGACTTGACCGTCACCAGGTTCACATTCTCTTGGACGTTTCTTGCTTCCACCAATGGGATCACGTACCTGCAGGCAAAGGGATGGTCATCCAGGTCGCACTGACCACTGCGGAGTTTCGACAATGCCAGGCTGTCTACCACTTCCGGTGAATCGTAGCAGTTGATGTCCACCACGATCTGATGGGAAATACAAAGTTCACAACTTGTGATTAATAAAATACTTTACATTGGGTTCGGATTTGGTAAATGGCGTTAAGCGTTATCTCAAAAAGCGTAAGTTTAGAACTTGCCTGATCGCTTTCTTCATAGCAGTTGATGAAATGCATGAAGAAAAATGCATCTTCGGAAATGAAATCGGTCTTTATAATCTTCCCTGTCGCCTTTTCGATAACGTAAAAGACACTTTTGTCTTCAGGGTGCCATTCGAACCATTCGCTGATTGTAGTTCCCTTCACCAAGGAACTGAGCACTTTCGACATTGAAATGAAATGAGGATGTTCTGCCACAATCAAGTAGTTTTGAGTCATCCCGAAACTGTGCGGTGAGCACACGGCACCGTTACGACGGTTCGGCAAGGTGCAAAATATCTTTCCCTTCTTCATCGCATCTTTTGTCGATTTCAATCCAGGGCCACTGGGGATTTTGAGTATGTTCATTTTCAATGCAGTCATGCTCAGGGACATTGCCATGTTGAAGAGGTCTCCGTCCTCTGTCATTAGCGGGTGAGCAGTCATTCCTAGACATCAATCAGTTGGGTCAATGAACTCTAAAAACGTTTAGAAAGTACCTTCACATCCAAAACATTTCTTGGCATCGTGTCTCTCCACTGAAGAAAGTGAACGAGGGTCCAGAGAACGAAAAGCTCCAGACTCAGCTCCGACAAATAATTCCGAATTGAATTGAAACGGAGTGGAGTAATTGTTATCGGATAATTCGGGCATCTAAAAAAACGTAACAATTGTCTAACTATTGAAAACCCGATTAATTCATAAGATCCTAAAATAAGTTAGTTAATGGCACCGAATCGAAGAACCTTACCAGACTTGCAACTACCCGGGAGAAAAAGGATTTGCTAGAGTCCGAAAACGCTCTAGAATTTGTAACAAAAATCAATCTAAAGCTTTTGTCCTATCCATTAGATTTGTAGTCATCACTGTGTTTTATTTCTGTTCTAACCTCGTTCCGAATTCATTAATCACCGGTTTCTTTGCCGTTTGTGCCCTTTTGTAAGCATCAGACTCCAAAAACTTCTTTTCAAAGGTAGCATTAGCCCCGTCCAATCCGAATTTCAGGAGAATTGCATATCCATCTAAGAAATGGGCCATCTTGGCTTCGGGTAAATCCCACATTCCTAAAGCCATGTATTAATTTAGACTCCTAGTTTTAATTGTCTAAAGTGAGTGTACCTGGTCCCACTCGGATAAAGTCTCCACGAACATAGTCAGGGACAGATCCTATGTAAAATAAAATTGTAAAAATCCAATAATTGTTTGCCAATGCCAAAATTTCAAGGGTAAATTGCATTGATAATGACACTCAAGTTATCACTTTTTGTTGTTTACTCAATTTGCTCAGTTTTTGACCCTGAGCCTTGAGCCGGTGGTGGTCTTGGTTCTGATTGGTCATCGAGGTGTAGGCAGCCTCCTCCAATCCTGTTTCTCCTTCATCTCTGGCCCACTTTGTTGGTGGCATTGCACTTTTCGATGCAAAAATGAAGATCGCATTGACATACTAAACGACATTCCCATTTCGTAACAATTAAACTTAACTTTTACAAAGGTAAACAAGTGACATAGGCACATGCAAGGCAAAGAGACCTTCGGAAGGAACAAATGACCTTGGACAAAGCGTCAAAGCTTAGGAAAAGAATTCTTGGACTCGGACCTAATGCAGTTGGAATTGCTAAGTTGCAACCATCTTAAGGAAAAATCCAAGCGTCGCTTATGTTATGCTTAAATTGATTTGCTTACCCTGAACTGTCGCATTTTCAAGCTCCTTTGTTTCCTCAGCGTTTTGAAACAGTTTAGGCTTTGTGTTACTAATTGGATCTGCGGGCATTTTGGAGCAGGTTTGACTCGCACGTGTGCTAAATGGAAATTGAACTGTGAAGGCCTCAAGGAAGATCTGATGGTCTCAAGAAGCAAAGCAACAATGCCTAAACAATGCTTCGTGTCTTCTGTATTAAACATCTTTTCATCCCCTTCTTCCTTATCAAACAATCCACCCTTAACTAAAGGCATTTTGGTCATCACTGGCTAAACAGTGTCCCACAGGGGACTGAGAAAGTCCCTCCTTTCATTATAAAATATTTGATCTTTTAAACCATTCGTGTCTCGCCACTTTGACACGTTTCTCAAGCCATTCACAAAAGTGGCAGTTCAGGGAAAAGAGAATGATTGGATGATTAAAACGTGTTAAAAAACAATGGAGAAAATCTAAAGAATTCTAGGGTGAAGTTCTCACTAAAAGACATCGCGTATACACCTTGTACAATGGTATTTTATATTTTGAAGATTTTAAAGTTTTTCAAATGGCGTTAATATTAGACAAAATCCAGAAAATGGATACGAGATCTCACAATTAGAAGCATTGGAAATGAATTTTTCTCATAAGCTATAAGAACGGTGTCCATTGTGATTTGGAGACCGATTTGACCTCCTCCAGTGAGGTTCATTATCAGAATTCGGTGTTGATTTTGGCCATTCATTCTGGATTTTCTTGAAAGTTGACCCTGGGATTTCTGCCGAATTGTTTTAACAAGAAATTTTTCTTGGAATTGTTAATCACACTGGATTCATCAAGGTACAGCCCAGCAAGATCTCAAGGTATAACATGCCCTTACATTAGTTTACTCGGCTGATTAAACTGTGTTGCTATTGATAAATCAACTTTTGAAGATTATTTTTCAAATGGCCTATAATTTTATTATTGCCTTTTTTTAATAGATAAAATCCAAAAGATTCAACATGAAATAAAAATAGAAGCGTTACAAATCTATATCCGTGTGATATAACCTATTTTTCCCATTGCATTGTACTATGATTTTATTCCATTGTTAATCAAATTTCTGAAGGTTAGGAAGGTAACAATGGAAGCCAGATTTTGGCCTTCAACTTGACTTTGCAATTGACTTTATACTAGAAAAAATGTTGGTGTAAAATTAACTAAAAGGAAAAAACTAATCCCTGAGGAAGATTCCATGCATTGCTTGAGGAATGGTCGCATTGAATGTCGCCCTCCCTATTTCTTCCATTGTTTTTGGATCTATGAAGAGTAGAAAGTCCTTTGCTTCTTCATCATTTAGGATCGAACCATCATTCCCTTTTGAACTTTGAGTGTTTGAACAAGCGGAAATAATGACTCCATCGTCTTCTTGGTCGAATGCGGAGTCTTCATTCCTAGGGATGAACAAAGGTTCCCCTGGGAAGTGGAACTCTGACCCTTTCCACATCCTGATTTCCTTCTGGTCCAGATCCACTTGACAAATGGAGTTGGTAAAATGATTTTGACAGATGGTCCCTGCAGCGTAGACTGAGTTGTACCGCTTCCGCTGATAATTTGGATTTATCGTAGGGAGTTCGAGACCGGATGAGTTAGGGTGGACGTCTGGTCTGAGGATAATTTGATTCCCTTGCTTCATTGCAGTTGAGGAACAGTTTGGAATGGAGATAAGGTTGACCCCTTCAGGAAGAGATGAGATGTCAGAGGTCAATGGAATCACAAACCGATGGATGCAAGGGGGATCCTTTTCTTCTATAGTGCTGATGGAACGGAGGTTCTTCATCGTCAGGGTGTCGAGAACGGCAGGGCTTGGGTAAGCGTTGAGATCAATCACAATCTAAGTGAAGCAAAGTGAAATTAAAAACTGTCATTTTTTAAAGTACTGGCTTCTACTATTTTACCTGGTTTTCAACTTCGTACGAATTTATGACATGGAGGAAGAAAAATGATTTCGTTGAGACGTATTCGACCTTTTTAACTTTCTCAGTCCTCTTGTCAATCAAATAGAATCTGCAGGGTTCGTTGTCCCTCCATTCCAACCAGTCCTTGAATGCGTCGCCCTTGATCATGGACTTTGCAGCTTTCGTTAGACTAATGAGATACGGCATTTCAATAAATATTATAAAGTTCTCGGTCATCCCGAAACTATGGAAGAATCCAACGCTCATGTTCCAGCGACTGGGCAGCGTGCAAATGGTCGTGGCGTGCTTCATCATGTCCTCGGATGAAGATTTTTCATCACTAGCTGGGATCCTGATTACATTATATTTCGGACCAGTCATCACTGAGAATCCAATGTTGTACAAGTCTCCATTCTCATCCCTCAGTGGATGGACGCTGACACCGTTAAGGCCAAATAACTTGCTGTAATCGTATTTATCTCCAGTGGACAGGTCATGTGAGTCTATCTTTCGGAAGTATGTTGTGTTTGAGGTCACAAAGAGGTCATGCCTTGACAGTTGGAACAATGAACATCCCGTGTTGTCTGTCATCTCGAACGGCGTCTGAAAAAAAAATCCAATCATATTTAATTTCCCTATCGTTTCAACAGGTATTTCGCCTTCGCTTTTCCACTTTACTAGTGTTGAAATGATTCTGGAAAAGATGCTTCTGTTACACAAAGGGAAAGCTTTAGTCCCGAATTCGGTGACTTGTGGTTTCTCCGCTGCCATCGCCTTCAAATAAGCGTCCGATTCCAAATAGCGTTGTTGGAATTTCACCGATTTCCCATTAATCTCAAATTTTGAGATCAGTGCGTACCCATCTATAAAAAAACTTTCAGTTCCGGAAGCACAAATTGGAAATTATTTCCGTCATTTACCTAGAAAGTGATTCATCGTGAACTTTCCCAAGTCCCATTTGCCTGAAATGTAAAACATGTAATTCATTCCGTCTGTGAGAATTTTCTAACAATGACAATTGCAAATTGACATGCAAATACCTGGTCCGACACGGATGAAACGACCATTGAGCCATTCTGGGATCTCCCCTGAAACAAAAACTAATTGCAAAAAATCCTTTTCATTCAAAAATCGCTTCCTTATTTGAAATCCTTTACCTTTGACAATGGATTCCTCTGGCTCGATCAATTCCTCTCCATTTTGAAACAATTTTGACAAATCCCTGCTCATTGTAAGATTAAAACGAGCAGAGGCTTCACTGAGATTAAAACCAGCGTAGAACCTGCGTAGCTTTAGCTTTGTGTTGGCTAGAATTGGACTTTGAAGCGTCTGGCAGTTACCACAGTTTAGCAGAGACTGCCTTGACTTTTAGTGATTCGCGTGGTTCATGTGGCTTTTGATTAACACAGACGCATAAGAGTAATGCGAAGGGGCGATGACGACAATGGTTGTGTCAACAATCAAGCCCTGATTGTTGGACTTCCCTGTCTTTACCAATGTACAATTATGTACAAATTGAAAACGGATTCGCGTCACTGCTGCCTAAGATCCGTCAGCTGCAGAATAATGCAAATCTACGGCTTCCCTAGGGCTTTGCTGCTTCATAAAAGCTTCATAAAAGGCTATATCCCCTGCTGCTTTTTTGCTTCTTCGACAAATAAAAACCATCTGCCCTGTGCTTCTTCACAAAAAATGAAGATGGGAATCAATGGAAAAGATCAAAATCCATTGGCTATTTTTAGCAACCCAAAAGAATAGATGAATGCGTCAGTTTTAGGTTTTTTTTGCGGTCAGAGCACACAATTTGCGACACAAAAGCAAACTGCACTTTGTCCGCTCTACATCGAGCTCTAATTGAAATTGCAAATTAGCTATTTCCTTCCTCTAAAAACTACGACGCTTTTGTTTATAGCCAAAATCCTTGGCTGAAAGGCATTGTTAAGCGAACTTTGTTCCGGATTTGGCGACTCGCGAATTTAGGCCGAGTGGAGGAACAACTTTCACTCGAATAAAATCCCCAGCCAATCGTAATTCGCAAAACGTTGACGTAAGGGGTGAGAATTTAGTTTTTGCACTTACGCGAATCTAACAAGGAATGAAGCAATTGACAAAATACTTCCGTGAAGTTCCATTTTATAACAAAACAAAGGTTTACACGATAGGGCCATACTGGTTGCACGTGAAATCAAATTGACTGATAAAATGATAAAATTGACACTGTAATTTATTTCCTAATTGTAATGGTAGAGGTCAAGCATTAAAAAAATACCCTTCAATGTCAAGCGGTTGTTTTTATACAAAATTTTATTTTGATGGGATGAAGACTCCGTGAACCCCTTGGGGGAGGTGACACTTGACATAAGCCCTGCCAATCTCCTCCATCGACCTTCCGTCCAGAATCAATAGAAAGTCCTTATCCGTCCCATCCCTTTTGCCATCAGTTGTGACAGCACTGATCACCACTCCGTCATCCTCTGCTACTGCATTTGGATGTGGGACGAACACCGGCTCCCCAACGTAAAACGATTTTGACTTTTGCCACTTGACTGTCTTCCCATCTCCCATGTCAACTTTTGCTATTGAATTCCTCCAGATCCCATTGGTCACTGAGCCCGTTGCGTAGTAGTAGCTGTACTTCCGGCCCACGTATTTCCTATTGATTGCTGGCATATCCAGTCCAGGCTCTGTGAGGATCTGCGGACTCAGGACAATCTTTGATCCGATTTTAACCGCTCTCGCACTCGTTTTGATGTCTGAAATTAAATTGACTCCTGTCCGGATGCCGGTGCCGCTAATCATTGGCAGGACAAAGCGCGTTCCTTGCGGCAAATCATCTTCTCTGAAATTCCCAGAACGGAGGTTGTCTACTGTCATGCTATGAAGGACCGAGGGGTTCGGGAAAGCGGAAATGTCAATGACAATGTGTCCCTTGTCCTCAAAGGCATTGATGACATGGAGGAAGAAAAAGGGCGTGGCAGCTGAAAACTGAGTCTTGACCAATTTCCCTGTGGATTTCTCAATGATGAGGAAGTTATTGGTCAATTCGCTTCTCCACTCCAGCCAGTCCATGATGCTTAAACTCTTGGTTAGAATTCCACCTAGGACTTTTGACGCCACGAAGACGTAGGGCTGCTCGATTATCACAATGTAATTCTTCGTCATTGCAAAACTGTGGTTGAAGCTGAGCACTCCGTTCCAACTATTGAGATGGACTTCATTAACTAACAAATTCCTTAGGGATCCTGAGATTCTGATTTCATTTACCTTGATGGAATGGAAGCGATGACTTTTCCTTTACGCATGAGGTCATCGATGGACTGGTTGACCCCGGTCACTGGTGGTATTCTTAGGATATTATACTTGAGTCCTGTCATCATCGAAGGGCCAATGTTATACATAGTCCCAGTCTCATCCGTCAAGGGATGACAGCTCAAAGAATTCACGCCAAAGAGTTTCATCACATCGTATTTGCTTCCGGTCTCCAGCGTTTTGGCATCAAATTCCCGAAAGTAGGAAGTCTCCGTTGAGGCTACAACTTTGTTCCCCAGTTGAAATGCGCACATATTACAATTATCAGATAGGGGCGGAACCTAGAAAATGAGTAATTAAACTTGTTGATTCACAGCGCATAAAAGTCCAAGGTCGTTCAGTGTCCAAAGTGCGTGAGACTCACAATGTTTGGCAGGAATCTGGAGAAGAAGCCACGACTTGGATCTGGATAAGCGCGAGTCCCGTACTCGCAGACAGTTGGCTTCCCACAAGCCTTGGCTCTGTTGAAAGCATCGCTATCTAAAAACCTCTTATGAAAAGTGACCTGACCCCCGCTTATGTCAAATTTACTCAGCACCGAATACCCATCGAAGATATGCCTCATCTGGAATGTGTTTTGCTTGAGATCAAATACCCCTGGCCCTGCCCGTAGAAAGTACCCTTGGATCCATTCCGGAATCACGCCCGTCACTTGGGCTACTTCCGGTTCCTTCAGCTCCTCCGTTGTTCTGAAAACACGAGCTAAGGGTAGTAAGTCTCGCATTTTGGATTACAAATCAGTGACTAAAATCAACCAGGAATCATTTGTATAGCCTGGGAGACTAGAATTTTCGATTTGGAATCCTGTCAAGGTCAGACACCCCTTATACGATTGGAGGAAATCAAGTTCGCAGTTAATAATTTCAGGTGGTGTGGCTACATCCGCATGAGAATGATTCCCACACTATAACAACGTGAGATATTTAATGAATAATCGTGGACAAAGTTGTTTGGCAAGGTGTCCATGAGTCGATCAGGACTTGCACATGGACTCGGGCCATTAGACGAGGACGATGGACGGTACACACACCTGATCACATGCCAAGTAGCAGAATGAAGGGTTGAATTTGACAGAGTTCATGACCATCCTTCATATGACGTCCATGAAATCATTACGCGAGTTGAATCAGCAATCAAGATTGAGTTGTAAAAGGAATTGAGTTTTTGCCAATTTGTAAATTATATTTTGCATTAATTTTTTTCTTCAAACAATACTTTTCTTGTCTATCATTCTTCGTATCAAATATAATTTAGAAGTTCGTGTTTTTTTAGCTTAATTTTTTCTAATAAACTCGTAAAAACAATTAAGTTCAAATGCGTCATTCTTTGGTTCATCAACGCCAGTTGAAAATTTTTTTTTTTTTCATTTAATATTAAGTAATTGCGAATTAGTTGCGCCGTCATCCTTAAATTCCTAGAGGTCAAGAGGTCAATTATGCCATTTGCATTCACTTTGATCCTTAAATTGTGAGGTCATTGGTTGATTTCTTGAATGTCAATTCTCCAATCCCATTCTTCCACCTTTTAAAATGTAATTCTAATGGCTAAATCACAATGGATGTACCCCACTCGTTTATATTTCTAAATCAAAACTACATTTTCTAACTTTTAAAACAGATTTCCACCCTAGGTTAAATTGAATTTTACCAATTTTAGAACAGGTTTTAAAAAAAATTTAATTTTTCATGTTCATAAGAATTTTTGCGAGGCGTCCGTTTTTTTCTGACTGGCGCCAACTTATGAAGGATTTTGGCCCTGCCCATTTCCCAGCTGTTTGCTGAATTAATTTATTTCTTTTTGCAATTAATTTGAATCTTTTAAAGGTCAATTGAAAGGTCGACGATGGAATTAAGTGTCCTCTTCATCCTGTCAATTGCTACACTACCAACATTGATTTTGGGACAGATCGGGAATGAAGTGATACCACCACACCAAGTTGAAAATGACACACTCCTGTACTTACAAAAAGTACGATTCATCGTTACCAATGATGTCACCAAATTAGCGTAAGTTTAATTATAACTGACCTTTATAGGTCGTGTAGGATCTAAATATAATAACATCCCTATATTTTAGAACACCAGTTGTCTTTGAGGATAATGTGGTGGTGACGAGAAAAACTGAAGGGTCTAATATAACGATCGAGCTCAAGTATCCGGATAACAAGAATGGGACCGTGTCGGTCTCAGAATTCTCCATAGTGTGAGTGATTGGTAAACTTGGATTAATAAATGAGACTTAATTGGGTGTATCTTTTGTTTTATAAGGCTGACCTTGTCAAAGGCCGGTGGGAGCTGGGGATTGGTGGATGCAAGGCTGAATGCGAAAGCGACCGTTGAAGGGGTAGACCAGCCGTTGTTGTACAACAACACGAGATTGGTTTCGACCATGAAGCTAGGAGCACCGCTCTCAATGTCATTTAGCTGTGTCCGGTTCGGGCCATTTGTCCCTGCCATCGTGTCCAAGAAGATTGTAAAGTCTAACGTCACTCTGGACTTTGTTGGCTTCCAGGTAAGACATTGAATACATTTGGTTCAAGTTTAAAATTAACTATGGTCATGGTCCTATTCTAGTTCCAAACTTTTATGACTGATAACTCCAAGTTCGGGAACAGCTATGACTGTGTCGGGTTCTTCTCCATTGGAATACTTTCCGGATGGTTCCTTACAATTGTGCTTCTTGGGATTCTCTCTTGGGGTATCAAAATGGTCATGAATGTCAACACAATGGATCGGTTCGATGACCCCAAAGGGGAAGACAATCACAGTCAATGCAACTGACTAAGATGCAGCTCCAGATCAGGTCTTCATTTTTAACGTGATCTGAATACTCATCACTTCCCCATTTGCTGTTGATTCCACATTGCGAGCGTAGTACTGAATAATTCCTATCCTGTTGAGCATTTATGGTTAGCGTTAACTTTTAAGGTTCTAGTCACCTGGAAAAGTAGTTATTCAAATGTATTGTTCAAACTTCCAGAACATAATTAAAGTTAAACATTCCAATGTTAGGCTTTTAGTGAAAACAATGGTTCAAAAAATATTTCATTTTCTGTCAACGATCGTTAGGATCGCATGAGCACAGCAACTGTGGTTTCGGTTAGTAATTACTTTAATTTAAAAAAACAATTCCTTTCGACGGTTTAACTTACCTTTTCCATGTTTCCAGAAGCAGCATTCGATAACAAAATTACCTGGATTTGGACATCAACAATCTAAAAGAAGTTATTCCTGAAAATAACCTTAAGGGTCTAGGATTTCCCCAAGATTCTTATCTTAACCGAGCCACGCCATACCATGACGCTCCACTTTCATCGCCCGACCAATTGTCGGTGTTTAAATCAGTGGGTCAGAGGGCGGACTGGCGCTCCAGATACAGGTAGACTCCTCACGATTAATGCCTGTTGCGTCAAGCTACTTGCGTCATCGGAACTTGTTAATTGAGTTGTTGTGAACTTACAAGATTCCAAAGGGCTGCCGGCGATCGGACTTGTGAATTGTCTCAGAGACAATCCCGCAAATTCAGAGTCGTCAGAGGTCATTTCCTTCTCAAAGTTAACCAGTTTAAAGTAATCTCGGGTTTTTCCGAGAAAGGAAGTGAAGCAAAACTGCATTTTGCACGCGAGTCAAGAATTCCCATTTCCCAGGGGGTGAGAGAACAAGATGGCTGCCAAGGAGTCATTGCCCAATGATACCAAATGAATTGTAATAATTGTAATTTACTTCTTGAGTGTACTTTGTTGTACATTTATTTCTTTTGTTATGATTGCAGACGACATTTTGGTTGAACTTGAACATGAACAGTGTTTAGATAATAAATAATTTACAAAATATGACACGTAAAGATCTCTTAGGAATCGTGAGATGGGCTATAATTATGCCACTGTGCCTGGAAGGTAGAGTCCATGGAAAGCCTGTGGAACTCCTTCCTGGAATTGAGCCCTGCCTACTTCTTCCATTGTATTCGCATCAATGAAGACAAGGAAGTCGTTGGCATCTGGCCGTTCATCCGTCACAGCGGAAATTAAAATCCCGTCATCTTCCGATTTCCCATGTGGATTGAGGATCAGTTGTGGTTCACCTGGAAATTGAGTGTCTTCTCCTATCCAGGCGCTCCTCGTCTTCTTAGCGGTGTCAAATTTGGTAAGTGAGTTGCGGAACTCGGTGTCACCCATGGTTCCTTGGGCGTAGAAAAACGTATTCTTCTTTCCTGCCTTTTTTTTGTTGAGGATTGGGCTCTCGAATCCAGCCTGAGTCATGATTTCAGGACTAAGGATGATGGTTGACCCGACTCGGATGGCTTCAGCGTCGCTCTTGACTGCGACCAGGTTGACATTCTCGGGCATTCCCTTGATGTCACCCAATGGGATCACATAGCGGTGAGCAGCTCCTTCGTGTGAAGGGTCGGACTTCTTTGCTTTCAAATAGTCAATAGTCATGTTTTCAACGTTGCTTGCATTCTCGTAGCTAATGAGGTCAACTACGATCTGACCGTCTTCCTCATAAGCATTAATAAAATGAAGGAACATGAAAGCTTTTGAAGCATAGATTTCCGTCTTGTGAACTTTCCCGGTTTCCTTTTCAATTACAAAGAATCGGTTCTTGAGTTCTGGACGCCATTCCAAATATTGTGACAAGACCGGTTGTCCCTTGAGTATGGACTTGGCTGCTTTTGCAATATTCATGACATGTGGTTGTTCGATGAAGACGATATAGTTGGAAGTGACAACGAAGCCTTGGTGATTGTAGCTCATCAGTCCTGTCCAGCTTGATGGAATTGTAGCAACAATTTTGGATTTCTTGATCATGTCTTTGGCCGATTGGTTGGAAGCTGCTGCCGGGATTTTGTATAGGTTGTACTTGAGACCAGTTAGGAAGGTACTGCCCATGTTCCAAGTAGTTCCTTGGTCATCAGTGATTGGATGAGCAGAATCAACATTAACTCCGAAGCATTTGTTGCAGTCCATTTTATCTCCAGTTGCCAGTGTCTTTGGTTCGATAGAACGGAAGAAGCATGTCTCCGCAGTAGTGAAAACTTCATTCCCGAGTTGGAACAAGGTACTTGTGTTATTGTCTGTCAAGTCAATTGGGAGGCAAGCTGAAAGCATTTTGGAGAAGAAGCCTTTGCTCGGGTCCGGATAAGCTGGGGTCCCGTATTCAGCAAAAACTGGCTTCTTTGCGGCAACGCTTCGTTTATAAGCGTCAGACTGCAAGTACTTTTTCTCAAAAGAAACTGATTGGTTGGGGCCATCGATCCCGAATTTAGTGAGCATTGCAAATCCGTCGAGCAAGTGTTTGCACTGAAAGTTTCCATTGTCGAGTTCCCATTTCGCAGGCCCAGTCCGAAGAAAGCTGCCTTTGACCCATTCAGGGATTGAACCTTTTGAAATTAAAAAAATAAAGTTAAAACTCTGTCACAATTCAATTGACAAGGTCATTGCCACTCACCATTGATAAGGACTACTTCCGGTTGGGAAGTCTCCTCAGCAGTTTGGTACAGTTTGGATACGACTTGATTTTCTCGCATTGTAGCTTAAGTGTTTTCCTTTTGGGGTAAAATTGTGTCTGTGAAGCTCTTTAAGTTTAGTTCAAGTTCAATGTCTGCAATTAACTGTGGCTTTGGACCTTCTTTTCAATCCTTTTATACCCCGTCTGAAACCCTGTTACACATCAAGAGGTGAAAACCCCGTATAGATACATAACAATTTATGCGTTAAGACAATGGGATCGCTAGCGTCATTGCATTCTCGATTGTGGGAAATGCCCATCGGACCTGTTATTGAAGGAATTGAGTGCAAAAAATCAAGAAAGATCAAGATCTTGCTAATTTGAGATCGGGGCAGACCAAAAGTCCAGGGAATCCAAAGGTTTTTCGTACGCGTGCACGTGAACTGCGCTAAAGGAATTATATAAGCCCCCCCCCCCCTTCCTTCAATCGCGTAGGTCAATAAAAATCAACGTGTCTTCCTGATAAAGTGGTCAAACAACCTGTTCGTCTGACGATGATGGGAACTCAGTAGTTAGATAACTAGGCATTAATTATTTCCAACTAGTCATATATCCAAATAAACCAGTTTTTTCTGAAAAAAATAACTAAAATAGAATTTCCCGAGAATTAAATGAACACGGAGTTGAACGATCAGGACATTGCGATCAAGCGTCAAAGTCTCGTGGGATTTTTACAACGATTTGTAACCTTCAGGAGTACAGAATTTCCAGTGACATCAGCAGCCATGTTTTCATTCCCTTACGATACAAAGCCATAGGCAAATTAACATATCCTACTACTATATCACACCAGCGCGCGTGTAAAAAGCTAGTTTGTTGCGCCGATCCCATGATGCTGGATCCAAATTCCCAGTTTTTTTGTCATTATTTGCTAAAAATGAAATT
The DNA here is from genome assembly GCA_009869845.1 of Pseudachorutes palmiensis. Classification (NCBI taxonomy): domain Eukaryota; kingdom Metazoa; phylum Arthropoda; class Collembola; order Poduromorpha; family Neanuridae; genus Pseudachorutes; species Pseudachorutes palmiensis. The sequence continues at coordinate 14,978 of VNWY01000226.1, forward strand.
CTGGGAAAAACGTTTCAATCAGGTTTCTGTTTCGCAATAACAATTCACAATGAGAGTCCAAAGAGTTAAGTATTTATATTTTGGATTCCCTGCGATTATAATTAATTACCATCAAGCGAATCCTTAAACTCCAATTAAAATTAAGTGCAATCAAACTGGATAGCCACACCTGCGTGTGAAACAAGTAAAAATGAGAAAAACCAGCTATTTTTAGTTAATTTTGAACAGGAACTTTAGTGAATTACTAATTTCTTATCCTTCGAATTTTCCTAAAGGAAAATAGACAAGGAAAAGTTAAATCGAGATCAATCAAGAGCTGTATGGCCATTAATTGACACGAAAATGTAATCATAATCAAGCAATTGACGTTGAGGGTGACGCTTGGTCGCAAGTCCCATTGTTTTTAGGTACCTAACAATTGACATAATTCGAACCTTATTTTTGCCTAATTCAAGTGTAATTTGGGACATGAAGGTTACACAAGGTCACAGAAGGTCATACACATTGTTAATCCAGAAATTACATCATGAAATGAGAAGCTAAATGAGAAATAAAAAGTTATTGTATTGATCATTTTGCCCCAAATTTCACTGGGCGTAAATGTCGCCTCTCATCACCTGACCTGACAGCGGTCATTTTCAAAATCTCCTTTGTCTCTTCCAAGCAATGCTTTTTCGTCACTTCGCTTGGGTTGTTACGACTGGAAATCAAACTGGTGGATAAAAATAAGTAGAATGACCTCTGGCCTACAGGACCCCATCAGCCTACATCAAATCCGATTTTTCTAAATGATTTTTACCAAGTTTAAATTAAATTGATCGTTAATTTATTGACATTTAAATGATGTCACTCTAAGCGGGAACTACGCATAATTAGAGCCGGAACTTCATTTGAATGTGACTAATGGCGTAGGTTCTAAGAAACAAAACAAACTACCTGGACGGGAAAACTCGTTCAATGCAATGGTTCAATGACAAATATTTCGTGACGCATGAATTGCTAGAATTCATAGAAACTCGTTAGAAATTAGCTACATTTCAGTTACTAAACTACACCCAGCGGTTACAATGTAGAGGTCAGAATTTTAACTGCTCGTTTTCTAAATAGGCTTCAGAACTTCGAATTTAATTTCATACTGGCGTCGGGATTGGTCGATAGCGAGCAGAGCGAGGTACAGAATTCCATCATTAAATGACTACCATGAATGTTTTGTCTTTGAATTTCCCAATACGCATTGTTAGTCTACCCCATTGCTTCACAGTTTCATAGAATTTAGCCAGCAAACAAAAGTAAATTTCCAAGAATGTTAACAAAAAGAAGCTCTGGATGAAAATAGTTTGCGAAACTATTGGGTTTCGTTGAAATGAAGCACAGGGAGACTGTTGACAGCTTCTACTTTCTTTGCTTCCTCGCAGTGTAAGGGAGCTAGTTTGTAATTTATTCAGAATAATTCATTCCGATAGAATTTAACTTGAATTAAAACTTGAATTTATCCTGAAAAGGTGCATCAATTTTTGCTGGAAAGCCTTGGAAAAGTTTTTGTCCTATTGTGACCGAAGATTCTAATTTTCACACATCTGTTTTTATAGAAAGATGGCTTGTGTTCTAAGCCATGCGGAAAGTGATTGGAGATAAAAGAAAGCCCTATTATGTTAGGAAAAGAGCACACCGGATCCACCGGATCTTTCTGGAGAAATCCACTGGAGTGAAAAGTGAATGATTTCATCCCAAAGTTTTCTGCAGACTTTCCTCCCTAAAACCTAAGGCTCACAAGGAAAAAGAAAGATGCTTTGGGAATAATAATTTCGGCTCTTCCATACCCCCATAAGATGAAAAGTAAATGAAAATCTGATTTTTTTTCGTTTCCTGCCGCAGCCGAGGCTCCCTGTCATCCAAACCTCATTGTCTGGAGAAAATTGGAAAGATGGACGGAGACTTTCCCTTAGGCGTTAGTTCCTTGGTGCCAAAAATGACAATGACACAAGACAAGATGGGGATTTTTTTAATCAGAAGGAAACCGGGTCGCATCTGACGTTTTGCATGATTAAATTAATACTTGTAATGTTTTATGACACATGTTAACAGGGATGACCTGGTTCCACAGCTAAGGTTGATCTTAGCGGAGTTTTTATTGCCTTGGTTTGTGATGAAGGTCACGTTCACTTTACAATGGGGATTACGTGCTCCATTATCAAAGGATTCCGCAAGTGTCATTTTAACGTTCCCAGGTACTTTTCCGGTTTTGTAAATCAACAGATTTACAGACATTAACGTCATCCAAAACATTTAAAGAATTAATTTCCTCCTACTGGGAAAATTCTTAGGTTTATTGCAGGCAAAGGTCAAATGGTCTCTGGTTTTCACTGGGTAGTTGTGATGGACTTTTATTGGGGTTGGAATGAATGAATGGCAGCGGAATTGCTTCCAAGGAAACGAATTTTATGAATAAAATAAATAATTCTCATAATTCTCTCTCTGCAATTTTCTCCAGTTTTCTTCTCAATTTCCAGTTTTGATCTGTGAGAAAAGTTATCAGAGTTTCTTGAGCGTCAAACTACGCACAGGTCATGGAGTTTGGTGATCAGGGAACACAGGAACGAAGTGACGCAAGTGAATTGGACACCGAAGTCCTCGAAGGATCAGTTCAAAACGAGCTGGACATGCTGCAATCCCCAGAGTCCAAGTTCCCGGATGTGACAGATGAAGAGGCTCCCAAGTCATACGGTGATGGGATTCCCCATTGGCACGAAATGATTGACACGGTGCCTTTGGTAGAAGAAGATTCGCCTGGGAGTTATCCAAATGAAGAACTAAATGAAAGGGAAACGTCGGAAGATGAATACAATTGGGATGCCGAGGAAAACCTGAGTGACCGCTTAGCGCTACCTTGGGTTAGCAGCAATGAACGCTGCAGGAAACACGTCTGGGGATCCAATTCCACCAAGGACTTTGACTCGGAAGGCCTTTGGTTCAGCTTGACACTGGATCCAACCTATGTCAATGATTATCTGGATGATGCCGTGGAATTGGGTGTCGAGCTCAGTGACACTTTGACGTTCCAACGAACCTTCAGCTTCAACCATGACATTTATTTAACAACCATTCCCATCCACAACAATACCAATAGCTGGATTGCTTATAAGGTAAGAAACGAGATGGTGAGGGATGGATTTCAGGTGATTTACTTTTGACTTTATTTTGTTTAAGATGATCACATTTGATGAAAAGAAGCTAAGCGTACAAGACAATAAGGAGCAAGGGCTCATTGGTCGGAACCAATATGCCCTGGTGACAGTTGCGACAAATCCCATGGTCCCTTACAACTTTGCCGACATCAAGGAAGGAAGCATCCAGGTAGCTTTTGCACCTGTGACTTGCGTCATCAACCAAATCGGAATCGAATCAGGACCCTGCGAATGCCTCTTTCATAAAATGAACGCTGCCCGATGGGACGAATTTTGGACCAATCACCCCGCTGGAAGTGGCGGAGTTCAAGTCTCAGTAATCACAGATTTTCTTCCCCTCGATCCACTTTACCTCTTGGACGAAAGTCGTTTCTGGTCAGAATGGAAACCGTGGAAGTTCTTCACTTGGCTCCGGCAAGAAAGCCGTGACTTATTCATTTCCGAAGGAATTGCTGATTTATTGAAACTCGTAAGGTTATTAGAAATGTTGACATGGACATGAAAACCCGATTTTGGTTTTTCATTTCAGGACAATGGGTATGTCAAAGGACCACTCAAGGGCTACCTCAGCTTCCCAGTTGGAAAGGATCCCAAAGCCACGTCAGCTCCGTTCAATCAAGTCGAGCTGAAAAAGAAGTTGATCAAAATCATATTGATTTGCCTCAATGTTGGATTTTTCAGCGGATTCTCTGTGGGATGCTGGCTCGGTCGAATGTCATACTCTGTAATCTTAACTGCCGTTGCACCTATGATTACATTCACGGACTGGCTCGAAAAGAAAATGAATAAATAAAATGACAAGATGTAAATTAAAATGCCAATCAACGCCAGTCTAAGCTTTATTCCGAATACCGGGTTTTAAAACTGAAGGGAATTGCGTGATGAGAAATAGAATGCAGGCTCTGAATAAAATTGGATTTATCCTAATAGGAAGCCACTGGAACCTGGAAACATGGTCTGAATTATGTTCAAACGGGCTAAACCACCCGTTAAGAGATACCCATAAGCGCAAGGGCAGGCGGGCGTGAGTGGGCCAAATCTGGATATTTTGAACTGGAAATCCAGTAAGGGCCACAGAAGGTGGAGGAGGAAGAGAAAGTAAAAAGGAGAAAGCGGGCGAGGAATGACACACACTTGTGGATTCTACTTTGTCCAATCAGGGTGACTCTGAAAGGAACTCAAAGCACTGGAACAGTCACGCCAGCTAGTCACGTTTGACCCAAAATCTACTTTTGTGTCAAAGGTCGTACACAGAAACAATGGAGAAGCGAATTTCAACTGGACAATTGACATTGTCTCGGAGTTTCAAAATACTGAGCATTTTCCTTCTGATTTCTAAAGTAAGTTTCTCAATTTCGTAAAAAAACCTAAAAAGTTTTCAACTCCAAAAGAATGGTAGGATTTTATATTTTGAATTAAAAATTGCAAACCTTTGCAAATCCCTAGACAAAAGGGGATTTGGAAAGGAAGGATATAAAATTAAATCCGGATTATAATTCCCTATAAATCACAAAAATCTCTGCTATTATGTCCATTTGAATCACTTTGCATTGTACCATTTTGCACAATAGAATGGAATTAGAGTTCAACCAATAAAATACAGCTTTACTTTATTCCACTTGGATTACTCGACTTAATTTGAAATTGCGTGATCAATGGCAGTCAATTTCTCATTAAATCTTAAACCCGAAACCGACGGAAAAGGATTTATTCGAACTTAGATTTTATTTTGGTCTTCGGTCTGCTCTTATTAGATTTGGAATTAAATTATCCCCCAAAGCGGGGGCGACTACGGCTGAAAATAAATTAAGAGCAGCCCACTTCAAACTCTTGAAATCCATGCTCCGAATGTTTGCTAATACCTTAAAAGATGAAAATCTTGAGTGTGGGGAAATGAAGGGAAAATTAAGTGAAATCATTTACGAAAAGCGTGCAGATTTTCCAAGTTTTTATTACCGAGAAAGTCTAATACACGGAGAAAGTTGAGCACTTGAACTTTCTGGATTCCCGTTGAGGAGAGGATTGTTTTTAGAAATTGTTTAAAGATGAACAGTTGGTTACAAAAGTGAACGAGTGGGTGAAAGTCCTCATTGGAACAATGGGGGAACCGCAGGGTGCAAAATTTAATTAAAATTTCACCACTGTCCACGCCCTCCAAATCTAATTATCAACAAAAACCGCTGGCAAGTGCCAAAAAGAAACTTGTTCTACAAGTTTTTTTTTAGAAAATGTCAGGAAATGCTGGCGCCAGGAGAAAGTGATCCTTAATTTTCCTATACGAAGGAGAAAGTTTTTCCCCGGAGATGATTGGGTAGACGATTTGAGGTTATTACGATTTGATCAACCGCACAAGTTCCTTCCGGCTATCATCCTTCATCATTTTGTTTACTCCTTTTATCTTCATCCAAACTTTCTTTACAAACTTTTCCAGTCTTTATCAGCCGCACATTCACATTCACCACACGTTGTTGCTTTTGGTTTATGACAAGGAGACAAAAAAGATTTTCACCAGGAAGGGAAAAATTCACCTGTGGCTTTCCACGGTAATAATCCCAACCCTAAAGAATTCTGTCGCAGCAAGGCAGCAACGTGTGGCTTAAAGAAAAGGGAATATATTTCCGATTTTAACTTCCGTTAGGATGAAGCAGGAGATTTCCCAGAATGGTCGTAAAGCGGAGAAAGTGAGAGCGGAAAAGGGAAAGTCAAAAACGAAGCTTTTATGCCCACCAACATACGAGCTTTGAGTCATTGCTTTCTTCTTTCATTGCGTGTGGGTGAAATGACGTCATGGACGAACTGAGCTTAATTTCGGGTGAAAACAAAAGTGGCGGATAAATGGACGTTTATTAGAAAATCTCCTGCTTTCTCCGTTTCATGCTCCAAACCTGGAAATCCTAAACAAAGGAGAAATTTTCATTAGAAACGATTATCTTTGGAATAAACATTTCATTCAGATGTATGCACACAAATGGGAAACTTTCTCCGAAAAGGCTTGACGATTTTCATATTTCCTCCGGCTTTTACTTTCAGTTTTAGTCAATTTAGACAAGGCAATTGTCAATTTGGAATCCCCTGAATGAAACTTCGTTAGGGCAAGGATTGATGGACTCCCTGAAGGTTAATTTGCGAAAACCCGTGCTCATGCACTAATTAAAATTTCAGGATGTGTGTAATCTCTTTAGGCACTACAGAAAGTATCTCCCGTGGTTTTCCCTTGGAAGACTAAAGTGGTTTGATAAATTAACTTTGTTGAAAGGAAGACTAATGGAGAAAAGAGTCGTTAATGGCACCCCATCGTCGTCACTTTGCTTTTGAATTTCAGATGAACCTGGTGAGTTCAGAAGCTGAGGAACTCATCCTTCCACTTTCCCTTACAAACCAGGATTTCGACGATGTGGAAGATGTTCTGAGTATCTTGATCAAATCAGATGGGTCATGGGGGGAAATGAATTACGACGAAGAGGAAACACACCAACTTCCGATGAAACAAAAGAAGCACTTGGGCAGTGTCTTTGCAGCGTCCGGTCTCCGCCCGGCAACACAAGGGGACTTGTACAAATCAAATGCCCTTGGACTTGGATCCTTTGGATCCTTTGGTAGTTACAAGCGAGGAGTTCCGTCATACTTTCGACGACTCGTTCTCACCGGAAGCTCTGTCGGACCTGACCCGAGGAGACTGTCCATCGCACATCGTCAAGGGAAAAGAGATTTCGATGGTAAATTGTCCCAAGAGGATGGCGAACATAAACATAACAATGGTGAAAGTAATGTCCCCGAGAGTGAAGACGAGGCTCAGACATTTTCTCATGAAGAAGATACCAACGGGAACTGGAGTCCATTTCGGGGGAAGCGATTTATGGGTAAGAAGCCCTGGAAATTATCATCTAAATCAAAATGGCTTTTTTACCTTTAAACCACCTACGCTAGTGGTGGTGGTTTATACGTCTTCTTACGAACTGCGTGTCTAAAGTTTTATTATTGTTTGACTGTGTGTGTGTTCAGGTTCATTGGCCCGTGGTGGATGGTTTCCGCGACAGTTTCGTGGCTACGTCGCTGGGCCACAATGGGACAAGCGACATGTCGGCGCTTTTGCAAGACTCGGTTGGATGCCACATTCGAAATCAAGTCGTCAAGAGCAGGGTTTCAAGCGTAGCTTGGCTTCATTCCGAAAGACTCAGACTTCAAAGTGAAGCCAATGGAACAATGGAAGTCATAATTAATCTAAATTACAAAACTAATTTTGACTTTTAATCCTCGTCATGTCCAAATTGAAAAGTCGCAAAAATGAGAACTTTGTACAGAAGCGGAGAATCAGGCTTTCAAGCAACTTGAAATTTAATTTTAATTCTTGACTCTTTCCTAAGGGCTGGTGCTTAGGTAAATTTGTGTCTTTACGGTACTTCTCAATTTTAAAATCATGGTTTCCTCCTGTTTTGATTAATTTCGATACTCTCGATCTTATTGCTTATGAATAAACTGTTTAGATAATTGTGTGGGTTCCTCTGAAGAAGAGCTGCTTTGACTAATTGAATTGATACGAATTACTTCACAACCGTAGTTTGGCAATCAGATAAAGTGAAAGGAAACCATTTCATAAAAATTCATTTCCGATCTCCTTGGATTCAACAGTTGATGATACTCCAACTGCAATTTTTCAGCCAATCATCTCTCTTCCTTGAAAAGACGCTCATTGGAAGCTGGATGCAAAGCGTGGGTGTGTCATCAACTTCAGACTTTTTGTCATCGAACTTTACATGAAAATCAATTTATTAAAAATTCATTCAGAACGTGCCTTTCTTTATTTGAACAATTGGCCTGAAATGCGATTTTCAGGTCTCGGTTTCTTAAAAAAACACTGAAACGTACCTGATGCATTTGGAACTTTAGCCAATGAACTGCCCTGACGCGATCTCACACGATTACACACCTGCGATAATGTTTTAATCGCTGCAATCCAAAAGATATGATAAGGAATCATCATGAACTTTCGGAATTGGACAACAGTTCGCATACAATTCGGGAGATAAAACCCTTTCGACCATGTCTAATTTTCAATCGCAACTCCCCGTCATTTCCCCGTCATTTGGCAATTAGCTAAAGCAATCCCACCGACGAAAACAACAATTCCGTGTAAATTCATTGTTGATCTCGTGTAGATTAAAAGATAGAACTTTCACCACCATGCTTCGATCATCATTCAGATCCCACTTGCCAAGTCCAACACTCGTTCTCATTTCTCAACCAATCATCTTCTTCCTTTTGCTAAGAAGCTCGTGGGAAACCGTGGAGGCTGAAGTACTGGACAGGTGTGACTTTATCAACTTCCTGATTGGACAGCACGTCGACCTGAAACAGATTCGGGAATGTAAGTCCCATCAATCCCCGATTCCAAATTTATTGACCTTTCACCTTTTCTAATAAGGGACTTGCTTGGTGACTTGGGCTACTGGCTTTGACACTTCGTTCCAGAAAGTGTCTCAAAATAATCACAAGGACTACGGGATTTTCAAGGTGTGACAAATTGGCATCGGAAGAATGTTTCGTCGTTAAGCAATCAAAAATCTTCTGTTTTTCCAGATCAATGGTGACCTTTGGTGTGCTGAAACTGCAGCTGATGACGACTTAAGGGACTGTCTGGTGTATTGTAATGGTGAGAATTCATTTCTTACCGTTCTTGTAATATCTTTTAGCTTGTAGTTTATAGCTACATTTCCTTTAGCTTTTCTGGACGTGGATTTGCTGGATGATTGGGTTTGTGCCAATTGGATTTGGGGGACGCCTCTGAGTTACTATAATTGGGTCGAATGGGGCTTATTTTGCGAAGGCAAGAACTTGACAAGCTACACGTACGACTGCATCGGTAAGTACGTCAACTTTGTCCTCCAATTACCTACCGTACACTTTGACACTTAATTGCAGAAAAGCGTCCGGTAATCGAAACGCCGTCGAATCCTCACATTTTCTTTAGAAACCAGCCTGATCAGTTCATCGTTTGCCAAGGGTCTGGCTACCCACTCCCAGAGGTCAAATGGATCTACAATCACAGTGTAAAGCATTTTTCACATCAAAGGGTGAGCGGAGAATTAGTTTTTCTTTATGGAATCGTAGGCATTTCCGGAAGCGAGGAGTGAAGCTGTGCCTGTTGAAGATCCAGACTCAGTCTCAAGCGTCAAGCTCATTTTCCCTACTGCAGATTTTGACACTCACACCTTCATTTGTGAAGTTTCGAACATGTATGGGGACGTCAGGGCCGACTTTGATGTCACAGTCCAAGGGAAAAGGGAAGAGAAAGAGGTACTGCCGCAAACGGCGATTCGGTACGAAGTGATGGTCCCCATACTCATCGTTGTCATCGCCCTGATTGTAGCTGTGTCGCTGATTCTGTATAGGAAATACTTGTTCACAGTCGTAAGTATCTTTAAAACTGTACTTCTGAACCGATTCAGTCTGGTTAAGATAACCTTTTCTTTAGTACGGCCTCAGTAAAGAAGAAATTGCGTTGTTTGAGAACGGCGTCCCATCCAAACTCACCAAAATCTTTTGCAAAGCGGAGAAATTAATCACGCCAGAAATCGCTCACTACCTTCCTTACGACAAACGCTTCGAAATTCGGAATTCAGAGCTCGTAATCCGTAAGTAAACTGGGCTAAGCCTTTTATTCTAGCAGAGCTACAGAGCATTTTTTTGCAGATAGGGATGAAGTCCTTGGTAGTGGGCATTTTGGGATTGTCTTTATGGGAGAATACAAAGAGAAAACTGTTGCAGTGAAATCACCAAAGGATCCCACTGACATTGAGCAACACACTTCCCATATAAGGGCCCTTCTGAAGGAGCTAAAGATCATGATCCACATAGGAGAACATCCGAATATCGTCAACCTAATCGGAGCTAAAACGTCAGCGTTGCGGAGAGGTAACCTCTTGAGAATGTTTCCATGCATTTCCAACCTTTGAATTTCTCTGCAGCACAGCTTTATATCGCTGTTGAGTACTGCGAACTTGGTGACTTGGAAGCATACTTGAGGTTTCGGAAGCAGTACTTTGTGGATCCGACACTTCCTGGGAGTTATATTAGTGGCGGAGTCCTTGCCAGTGAAAATGAAGAACAGGAACCAATCACATACTTGGATTTACTCAATTGGTCAACCCAGATTGCAGCTGGGATGGCACATCTCGAGTCCAAGGAAGTCATCCACGGGGACTTGGCCTGTCGGAATATTCTTCTGTACAACAAATCAACTGCAAAGATTTCGGATTTTGGGCTGTCGAAACAGCTCTATTCTCAACTAAATTATGTCAAGACAGAAGAGGTACGCTGAGAAAAAGTTGATTTAAAAAGTTGAGAATTTGAGCCTAATTTCTAACATTTTCTAGTCACCGCTTCCCTGGCGTTGGATGGCCTTCGAAGCCCTAACTGCGTTCAGTTTCTGCGTAAAAACGGACGTCTGGTCCTTTGGAGTGACACTCTGGGAGATATTTAGCTTAGGAGAAATGCCATATCCAGGACTTTCCTGGTCGCTAGAATTCCCTGGATTGCTCAAGGAAGGGATGCGTCTCCTAAGGCCTGAACACGCACCACTGGAAATGTAAAGTGACGCCATTTTTGTCCTATTTGAATCTCTAAATCAGAATTCCTCCCGTAATAGATACAGCGTGATGCTTAGCTGTTGGGAAATTGATCCAAAATCTCGACCCCATTTCAACCAAATATGCGACAGGTTGACACGGCTGAAGAATGACGTAGAGTGTCCTTCGTGGCGCATTAATGTAGTTGACGAAGACAAATCTGAATAGGAAGAGGACACAGATTCAGATTCAGACTAAACAAAAGCCGCTTAGCGCAAAGCTCAAGTTGTGACATTTTTTTTATACAAGTCGCTTCCGCTTGGAAGCCATACCTATGATAATTACAAGGAAAATCCGAATTTACGGTTTTACTTTTACACGATTAGATTGCACGAATTGCAGAAACACTGTTTACTTCTCCATGTTTCAATGAGTCCCTAAAATTAGTTTTACATAGCCGTTGAAATGCTGAAAGTAAAGCAGCTTAAACACTTGAAGAAAGAGTCACTCCACTTTTTCCCTAGTATCCTTAATTTTGTACTTAATTACGTTAATGTTAAATCCTAAGTCTGAACAAGGTATCACAGCCATACCAACGCAATGTTCGTTGGTAGAATTAAACCCTCCAGAGTTAATTTAAAGAGTTCTGAAATTAGAAGTGGGGGAGAAGAAGCATTAGCAGAAGTAAAAATAGTTAGGCTAATTTAACGGCGGAAGCACAATTTAAATTACTAACGTTGTTCTCCCTGACTTCCAGAAATTGTTGCAGTTAGCTGTTGGTGGTCGTATATTTCCAGGACTTAAATCAAATGTTGATTAAATGTTGAGGCTTCTGAGTCCGGTACTTGAATACTGTGGGAGCGGTGGGGAATTTTGACGCTGTGGGGAAGTACTGCCAGACTTCTTTCGACGATCAGCCTCGCGTTTTCTCTCTTTCTTCTTCAACTCCTTTCTCTGGCGAGAGGATAATTTGGCCTAATTAATCAAATATGATTCGGTCCCTTGTTTTACGAAAAGGTTCTGATTCTTGCTCACCTTTTCAGTACGACCACTCATAACTGAAAATTCATTGCATTCGAGACTAGGAGTTCCAGAGTCAAAGCCATTATCCGAATTCTCACCAGAATCTGCACAAGCAACAAGGATAAAAGTTATAATCAGATTGATTGAGAATTGGATGGATTTTTACCAATTGATCCAGGGTGAGAATCGGTTTGGTTGAGGACGCCAATTGTTCCAGTCTCTTGAGGAGGTACGATTTCTTCTTTCGGTCCATCGGCTACTTTTTCCACTCCGATTCCTGTGTCCAGGTCAAGAAGGACTTTGCCAGATTCCAGTGCCAATGATTCCAGCTCCTCTTTCACAACCGGTGCTTGCGCGACTGGGAGCATTTGCGTAGCTTCTGTTTGGGACTCACAAATGATAAAGGATAGGGAGACGATGAATTGAACGGTTGAGACCATGTCGAAATTGAATTCAATAAGGGTGTCACGAATGACCTTTGCATCTTGATAATCGGTTTGGTGCATGACGTCTTTCACCAATTGCTCAATGTCACTGTCGTCCTTTACCCAGAACTCTTCGTCCCGGGCAGCAAAGAAACCATCCGATGCATAAGCAGGGACAGGGGAGCCGCTGGTAACTGTGCTAGACTTCGTCGATGACTTCGTTGTACTAAGGTGAGTCATATGGGAACTCTTTTGATGTTTCCCATTATTGTCTGAAGGTTCTTGATAAATGAATCTAATTTCCGAAGGGTCGTCTGATTCATCCCCAATTTTACGGACACTGTTGTAATGATCGCCGTTGTGGTACGCAATGTGAACCTCTCTTCCACTGGGGACGCTGTGATCGTCGGATGTCGGATGAATTAGCCAGGCAGGAGAGTTCAGCTGATGGATCACAACGGTAACGTTGTGGAGCCGAGCAAATGCAACAATCGCATCGTTACCAGCAAACGTCCCTGGTTGTGACAAGCCTTGAACTGAAAAAAAAAACACAGAAAAGAATAAAATCAATTCCCAGTTCTCATAAAGCCACTTTTAACTTGGTTGTGTAATCCATACCATATTTGTCAAATGGTTGATCATCCTCTACGAATGGCTCAAAATCAGAACGGTTCTCTCGCATGTACTGCACCACAGCTCTGCGATAGATGGAGATGATTTCGAGTATTCCCTTCTAACTGATCAGACAAAGCTCGAAAAAGACAGTTCCTGCACATGATGAAACACTGTGATTACTCTGGTTGCATCACTCACTCAGTCTTACCCGTCCCCAGGCATTTCACGAATAGTGAGCCCGTCGCTGGACAGCTGCTTGATGACGGAGTAAAGGGATTCCTCAGCATTCAACGGTATGTCGTTGTTATGATGATTCTTCTGATTGGTGGACCTGCCACGGTGAATGAGTCCCAAGACACTCCCTTGTCTCGGTGGACTTGACCCAAGGAGATTCTTCTTGTTCTGAAAGCCTTTGAATCCTCTATTTTCCTGTTGATCTTCAGCTTCCTCCAGGTACTTTTTCCTCGCCATGGTCAAGTGTCCAAATCAGGTTAGAAGTTGTGTAATGAAGAGGACGGAGAGGATGTTGAAAGGAAGGGCCTCCTCTGTTTCCTAATAAGTAAGAAAGACTTGAAATGACAGTTTGACCTCGACTAGAAGATAATGATTGACGAGAGAGATGAGCTTACCTTGTTTACCTGAGATTAACTGTTGATTGCAAGGTCTTTGGAGTGCTACAACCAGGAGAGTAAATCTGCACAAAACAAAAGGAAAGGGAAACCTTGTTCCAATTTTGCAGAAAAGAATAAAAGAATTTGCGAATTGGCACGTGAAGAATCAGCTGCCAACTTTGAACCAACATTCCTCAAAGGAAACACAAAAATACAACAACAACGGAAAACCCACCAGCCACAGTTGGGCAAATCTTAGACCAACAAAAAATGAGAAATTCACTTTGCGTTACTTGTATACTTGCGTTATTTGTATCTTACGCAAAACATCATCTCCGTAACACTTGGTGATTCTCGTGAATATAAAGTAACGCAATTCTAGCAAATAGTTCTGAATCAGTTTCTCTCTCACTGCTAAATAGAAATATTTTTGTTCTATTTTTTAGGCATGTTCTTCTGCGGTACCGTATGTGTTAGGTAAGTTTTTAAGTCAAAAGTGTTGGCCGTGACTAATCTGCATCTTTTGTGGAAAAGCAAGAAAACTTGCAAAATGCAAATCTAAATATCACAATCAGACAACATTTTATTTCATCAATTTAGATTGTATAGGAAATCCGCATAAATGATTGTTTAAAATAAAAAATCCGTTTTGAGGCAACACTTTTAACAAGTAATCACGACCCATCACCTGCCAAAAACTTTACTTGATTTTCAGAACGCATGTATCATCAGGTGCTAGGCGTTTAAAGCAATTTAGCTTTGTAAAGTAACAAAAGGTAACGTTTTGATTACAACGCAAGAGCTTACGCGTTACGATTCTTTTTCTTTAGTTTTACTGATGCCCAGCTACGGTGATGAAAATTCCAGCCATTCAGGCGCCCTTTAGAAGGGACGTTAGTCAGGCCGAGGAATGTAAACAGACGAACGAAACGAGGAATTTGATTCATTAGTTTTTAGATTTTTAATTATAGTTCAATTGGTTGTGTTAATTGCTAATTACATTGAGTAAATTAAGAGTTTTCATGAATCTCAAGTCGAGGCAATCAGCAGCTTAAAAGAGGTAAGGTCACAGAGGTCAGCTCAGGTGTTGAATTCTTTTTAACAATCCTTTGTCTTTCAGAGATTTGTGAGTCATGTCTTCGAACAACATTTGATTCATTGGACACTACTTTGTACATAGGGGATTGACCTTAGCAATGACCACGCCGTCGACATCTTCATCCGTCCTGAAGGATACTCAGCAGCCAAGCACCAGCCGCCGCTGGCACGCCCTTGACCACCATCTCCGCCAGCAGCATCGTATTTCCACAATTTCATCGAATTCATTCACTCTCTCAGACAGCAGCGAATATACCCAAATCATCCGTAGCACTCCGGTGGTTGTCCGTGTCCCAGTGCCAATGCCCCGATCCATTTCATTCCGTAGGTTACAAATGTTCAACAACTCGGACGAAGAACAACCTCACTCTTCCAAAGAAGAGAAGACTAAACGCCGTCGGAGCCAGAGCATGGATGATATTTTTAATTCCCAGATGAAGACTTTTGGCAAGTTCCTGGAAACCCCGGCTATATCATCGAAGGTAACGTTGGACTTGATATTTATGTTCATCATGTCTGTAAAAAATCTCATTTTTCATGGGATTCGAATTATATCACCACACTCCACAGTGTTCCTCGTCTTTTCTGTTTTTTGGATATTATAAAAATTCTTCTTTCCACCGGGCATTATGCTAATGTCTCGCTCCAAGCCAAAGTCACCATTATGTTGTGCTTCTGGAAGAAAGTAGGATTTCAAGTGCATACGGCCCCCTTCGAGGCAATTTATGTTCATCGCATATCCTATTTTTTCCCCTTCTTCAGAGAAATTATGACCCGCCTTCATGCAAGGAAGAGCCACTGACTGCCTCCAGGAAGAATTCCCCTTTTCCCAGGAAATGATCAACTTTTTTCCAGTTCTCAATATTTCTCTCTACCTTTTGCATCAGCGTCATCCTCGACTGCTACTTTCCCATCATAAGGAGGCAGTTCCTTTCTATATCATTTTCTCCCCTTGTGTGCCCTGAGAAAGGTTGCATTTTCAATAGATTTCCTCATGATTCCCTCATCTAAAACCTATTACGGAGCTCTTGGGCCAGTGACTAAAGTTTACCAATTTACTTTCCTCATTCTTGCATGAAGAAACTTAGATTGGTAGTCAAAATTTAAATTATCTTTCTCCATCATCACCTTTCACTCGTGTCCTTCAGCAAAGCCAAGTATAACGCAAACTTACAAGTAAATTAGAAAAAGTCCAACTCGTACTTTTACTTTGTGTAGATACAATTAGGAATTCAATTTTATTCCATTCAGAAGGAAAAACGGTTAAAAGGAATGCTCTCTAACTTTCCCTTTGAAAATGAAACTTTCTCTGGCATAAAAGGCTGAAGGCCGTTGAAAAGCTAAAAAGCATGGAAGCACACGCTGCTCCGAAAAAAAAAGTAGGCTAAAGGCCGCTGAAAAGCTAAACACGATGGAAGCACACGCTGTTTCCTTGCTACTCTTAAATTAATACAAAGCTTAATACATGTCTGAAACGTTTCTTCTCTTCTCTGTTCTTCTGGTTCTCTCCAAGATGTGAAAAGGAGTCTGGTGTTCCACTTTTGTTATTGTGGTCTAAATCCATGGTGGGACGAAGCATTCTGGAGGAATGTTGTAATTCCTGTTCCATCGCTCTCGGATGTCTGCCGTCTTCTCATAGGAAAAAGCAGATGTTTCGCTGAAGCGTCTCGAGCGATTCTCTAATTGAACAAGGCAACAAAAAGGCCGAAAAAGACCATTAGATCATGCATCCATCAGACTTTCTCCATCCGGAAATAGCTCACCTGTTGTTGTTGGAGCAGACCCTGTTGGGGATTGCATTGGAGAACAATCGCTGGTCTCGGAATTGGATCTGTTCCTGGAGAAGCTGAGGCGGCGAGGAACGTCCTGCCAC
Source organism: Pseudachorutes palmiensis (assembly GCA_009869845.1). Classification (NCBI taxonomy): domain Eukaryota; kingdom Metazoa; phylum Arthropoda; class Collembola; order Poduromorpha; family Neanuridae; genus Pseudachorutes; species Pseudachorutes palmiensis. The sequence continues at coordinate 31,373 of VNWY01000226.1, forward strand.
CAGTGATGATGTTTCTTCTTCTCGATTCCAACTTAAGAATGAATTTTTACCATAATTAATCCAATTAAGAGGACTTTGAGGTCTAAAATTTACCTGGCTCGGTGTTTGCCGGTGTCGGATTCTGCTCTGGATGGCTCTGGAAAATATTTAAAGCAGAATTAATCATTTTCTCTACAATTGTCATCTTAACTTTAACTTTTACCATTTTGTGTAGCTGAAGATGTTTTTTTTGATCAATGGCGTCAAGTATTAGCAAAGTAGAGCTCGTTAATCTCCTTTTGTTTTGACGTTTTAAGACCGAGTGATGAAGCCGACTGCGACTTCCGCGTGCTACCGATAAGAATAACAATGCTCCAAATTGCGACGAATTGACTGTGTATCCCTATATCCTCTGCAGTTAAAAATAGAGCTGTTGGGGTTTGTCTATGGTGAAGCTGTCTTCATGACTGGAACCGAATTGCGCATTTAGCCAGGCAGGATTTTGCAACGCATTTCCGTTGGATAGGCTTTGGACCAAGGTCAGGGAGACGCGGATATAAAAACTAGGGATGAGCGCAGCGCAAGGAGAAGGGGCGTTAAAGGTTAGCTCAATGTCAATTCTGTTTGTATACAGTCCAGGATGATGACAATTAAAGTGGATAATCCAATGCAATTTGAAAACCCCCAAAATGGGAGTAAATTGTGGTTAAAATTGGTTGAAACCCGCATTTAAAAAGCAAATCTTTGTCACATCCTGACGCCACTGGAAATAATTCCAGGCATTGTGATATGAAATCTCCTTTGTTAAAAGTTCGTGATTCGGCTACTGCATTTTTCTGATTGATTTTCACTTTTCTCTTTTTCTGAATAAAGATGCAGTGAAAGGGATGGATGAGGCGAGAACAAAATGTATTTGAATATGTGCATTAGTACCCAGCAGACGACCTGCACTTCCGCTTACCATTGAAATCCTCAAATTGGCATAAAAAGACATCAGGATTTCCATATTTCCATCGATTGAAGGGCACTGAGAAGTCTCATCTGGTTCTATTCCGAATTTCTATTCAGTAGGATCATCATCTCCTCTGCACAAATGCAAAACGAATTCCACATGCATTATTCCACTCTTCTTTTCCGCATTTCTTTGGACAGAAGATTGAAAACTTAAATTGGCAGAAGCCCCTTCCTGTCTCTTTTAGAGGGATAATGTGATGCATCTGTATTCCATTGTATTCCTTGGACTTGTCTCTCTCCGATGAAAGATATTCAAAGCCTGCCACAGGGATGGAGTGAAAGTGAATGTCTCGCCTTCCAGATCCCAATTTAAAACCATCATCTCCTCCTCCTCCTTTCAGAGATGGTAGAATTGAACAGACAAAAAAGCACATTACAGCATCCTATAGCCCTTGTCGCCTTCCCTTTGTTGACAGCATGAAGAATGATTATCTTAAATCCCATTTATGACCAAATTGAAAGTTATTGAAAAACTGCAGGGATTGCTTCGTTGCTATTGCAGGAAGCCGTCTTAATTCTCTTGACTGGAGAATCAGGATTCAACATTGGAAGGAAATAGTTCTCTGGGTACTGGAGCTGTTATGCTTGGTAAATGTAACATTCCTTCCTGGAACGTGTTTGCCCCTAATTTTTCTTTTGGTGAAAGTTGTGGATTGAAAGGTCATTGACTTTTGTGGCTTCCTTCGGAAGGGGTGTTGGTGTTAAGCAAGAGCTATAGACGCATTGTGCGTCTACTACTACATCCACCACCGCATTAGTTTCCATAGATTCCCGTTTCCAAAACATATTGACACGCCGTTGAGCGATTAGCCTAATGGGTTTTAAGGGTNCAAAACATATTGACACGCCGTTGAGCGATTAGCCTAATGGGTTTTAAGGGTGAAAAAGAAATGGATTTCAGCCTCCCTCTATGCTCCTCATAACCGCCGTTCAAACGCTTTTGAATTATTCCCGTGTACTCATTTCAGCAATAAAGATCGTGTAGAGTTACTGCTTAAAGGAACCTTTGTTTCCTGTTAGTTTGTGACTTGAATTTGTGTAGAGGATGCGTAATTGGCATCGTCTTCTGGCTGGCTCGTTCCTTGTATTTTTATCTGATGAGGAAGGATGACTCTAGTTCTATTGGTGTGTTTTGAGGTTCTATTTTTAGTAACACGCATCTTCCCGAAATGAATCTTGGCAAAGGGGTTTTGCAAATGTGAGTACTGAGGCCCTGAAAAGTTGATGACTCACTTGATTTCAGCATAAGATGAAAACATGTGCTTCTACTGATGTAGTCGCTATTGAAACTTTGGAGTGCGTAGGCACACACACACGGCAAGTTAAGTTCGTAATTGTTCAAATGTGCTCCATGTGGTTACCCATAATTTAAAGAAAGTTGAAACTGACACGGACTGAGACGAACAGGTACAAGACTTCCCTCTGGGCTCCAAATTAATGCACACGACTTTTCTGCAGAGTCACGTAAACTTTCACTATGTACTCCATTAATTCCACATTGTCAAAAACTATTGCAAATTGTAATGGCCATTGATGCGTTAAAACGCCAGGAGAATTTTAGTAAAAAATTTGTCGAGATTTTTACATCTAGTTCTAGTTTAATTTCTAACATCTAGCAAGGATGTAGCAAGGGCTGTGCTGGCTCAGCACAGCGGCGGCCATATTTACTCCTCCAAGATTTGTAATGCTTAGTTTTAACCTCCCTGTTGTGATAATGTTTGGGTGAAAAGGTCAATGGGAGAGGTCAATGGGCCCATTGTCTAGAATTCACACCCGGTTGTAAAGTAACTTCCGGTTTGTACCCAACAAAACACAATGAAGTGTTCTGTGTTATTATCCTCTGGTTGTAAATGAAAATAGTTCTTTGTAAATTCAGCATATTCCACACTCTCTTTTGTTATCCTCCTTCAATTGTGAGTTTAACCCCTTTCCAGTACTGTTTTTTGCATACCACGACATACAGACTGGCTCTTCAGAATAGCTATTTTTGAGAATCAGTCCATGAAGAGCGTCCCTTCCATTTCCATTTGCATGAGATTACCATAGAACCGAGCCATTGGGTTCTACTTGAAACTAAAGTTTGCAAAAAATATGTCAAGGCTCTAAAGTGTAGTTGTTAGGATTCTCGGCTGACTTCGAAATAAAGGGAATGGACAGAGGAGAAAGTAGAATTCGGAATGAGGAGAAAGTCTATAAATAAGGAGGTGGAGAATAATAAAGTTAAGCCAAGTTTATTCTGATTTTTCCTTGGGCTTTCTCCTCTAAAAGACTTTCCCCATTGTCTCCTTTCTTTTCAGGTATTCTGGTGGGTATTAAAGTGAAGGTTCTATTCTAATTTTAAATTCAATTCCTCACAAAAGAAATGTGAGTGAAGTGCTTTGGGTTATTTTAGACCATCAAAAGGAACCGTTTATCCTAGAGAAAGTGGAACTGAGGAGGGAATTAACACTGACAGCAAAAGGGAAAGCGGACTCCTTGAGTTAATAAAAAGTTAATGCCTTGAATAACTTTTAAGCAGGGATCTTCAAATCATCAACTGGATTCTGGAATTAAAAGTTTTCCAAGGCAAGGAAATCAAAGCGGAAGCTGAGTTGCATAAATGCATGAACAATGAAATGCAGATTCTCAATAGAGAAAACTTAATTTAATTAATGTAATTCAAAGAAAACTAAAAAAAATTGAGACGTTGTTTGAAGATTCACAGCTTTGGAGTAAATGTTAAACGCTACGGAACTTAATTTTTAAAGCGAGCGGCGTTGAAATATTCGAAAAAATCAATTTTCACGGCTTGATATTCCGATGACCTTTGGCTAATCAATTAATCACTCACTCCCTTTTTAATTCAAAGATGATTATGATTGGAAGTGTGTTTCAAGGAACAAATTAAAACAGCAACACCCTCTGCCTCCTGGGCTCTACTGAAACCTTACTCCTCATGAGATGCTAAATTCTGATTAAATTAAAAAGCTGTCAAAATCCACAAGTTCTGGATGACAGAGTAGTTTTTCCATACGCCTTTACCTCAGAAGTTGGAGGCGATAATTTCCTTGGGTGTGCCTGTTCTGAATTGGTAACTTTGAAAAAAACTACCCAACTATTGTGTTGATTATTTTCAATTGTATCAAATATGTTTATGTAAATGGCGTCAGTAGAGGAGTGTAGCTCTATATGAAATGATGTTCTACGTGGTTCTATTAAATTAATCCCAGAGTGTCAAATTGAGTCTTAAAACAAAGAATCGTGGAGCATCAATCTTTGTGTGTGGGAAGGAAGGAAAGGGACGCCGAGGGAATAAGGAATTGGCCAGATTATTTACACAGGAGGGAACTGTGCTTTCTTTCCGCTGCTACTGTTAAGAAAGAAAGTCACATCATCATCGGAAGCTGGGGTTTTTCGGGTTTTCCTAAGAGTAAAGACAAAACAAATACGTTTTGGTAGTAGGGAGAAAGGGGACTGTGAAAGTATAAAGATAAAAAGGAAGAAACCGCAGGAATTGAGTCTTTGTTTGGAGACATTGGGAGTTGGTGGATGTTCTTTTTCCTTTGGATTGAGTCAGGTCGATGACACAAGGGACAGGGAGAAAGGAAGTGAAAGTATGAAAGATGAGGACTATTTCTGATGGATCAAAATTGAGAAAAAAGCCCAAAAGAGGCACGAAGTGGATGACCATTCTGAGGGCGGAATGTTTACACTTCGTCAGGCAATAATTTAGGATCGGGTGTCATGTAAAGGGATATATCCCATTACATTCTATACTTACAGCCACTCTGTAGGATACAATTACTCTAGTGAAACGTTCAAACCGTTCAAACCGTGTGTAATTCAGCTGCTCTGAAGAAGAATCTACAAATTATTATTTATAATTACGATTAACTTCTATGTTATGCGTCAAGCGGCGTTAAGACTAGAAGTTGATGACATGTGACAGTTGAGGTTTTATTGCTATAATTCCAACTAATTTAAGCCCCTCTGAAAAAGAGGCACGAAGTGGATGACCATTTTGAGGGCGGAATGTTTACACTTCGTCAGGCAATAATTTAGGATCGGGTGTCATGTAAAGGGATATATCACATTACATTCTATACTTACAGCCACTCTGTAGGATACAATTACTCTAGTGAAACGTTCAAACCGTTCAAACCGTTCAAACCGTGCGTAATTCAACAGTTCTAGACGAAATATCTACAAATTATTTATAATTACGATTAACTTCTAGGTTATGCGTCAAGCGGCGTTAAGACTAGAAGTTGATGACATGTGACAGTAGAGATGAGGTTTTATTGCTATAATTCCAACTAATTTAAGCCCCTCTGTATGTGAAGTGGAAAATCAAGGCCCTCATGGAATCCAAAACCTTCAGAGGATGTGATGTGTTAGGCTCAAATCGATCTCCTCAGGGTCCCTCTTCAGAATAAATGAAATGAGGGATGAGGAAATGAGGAATTAAATTTGAAAATTTGGAAATCTCTGGAGCGTTTCTATCAAATGTGTATGCATCATGGATGCAGTGTGATGCGGGTAACCCTCCCCGTCTCATTAATTAGGAATTTTAATGAACCGATTACTTGTCCACTGTGACACAACCTACAAACTGTCAAGTGGCAGTGGGACCAGAAATGGACACGTTTTCCCTTTGAACTTGGCCTTGTGTCAGGTTTTGAAGGGTAAAGTTTTCCTCTGCTTCTAGTTGCTATAATTCGGATACAAAAGGTTAAGTTGAAAATGTAGTTTCTCAGTTTCTCCGAATTTCGGGGTTGAGTTAAAGCTAACTGAGACCTGGAACTGGTAATAGGGAAATCATGCATTGTGATTATGATATTTGGAAATTCCAAAGATGTGAAACAGGATCGTTAGCGTACTTTAGGTGGATTGTTTTATGTAGATGTGTAATTATAATTGCCATAAATAATGGTTAATAGCCATTGATGAGACTCTGATAGGAATTCTTTATGTGACAGGCACAGGCACGACTGGAGAGAAAACAGTAATCAGAATTTATGGCTAATAACATTGTTCAGTCCATTGGTAAAAATTAAATTTGGGTTTCAGGCCTGTAGGGATGATTAAATTCCATAAAATCCCAACTTTGAATTTATTCAAGAATAGTTTTCCTTAAAGAAAATTCTTTTAGAGTGGATTTTTGCATATGACATTTTATTTTATGATGAAAGTGAAAAGTACGAAAGACATGAATTACACGTAATGTAATTCTCTTTAAAAGTTCAAACGAAATCTGATAGGAATTCTTTATGTGACAGGCACAGGCACGACTGGAGAGAAAACAGTAATCAGAATTTATGGCTAATAACATTGTTCAGTCCATTGGTAAAAACTAAATTTGGGTTTCAGGCCTGTAGGAATGATTAAATTCCATAAAATCCCAACTTTGAATTTATTCAAGAATAGTTTTTCTTAAAGAAAATTCACTCTAAAAGAAGAGTGGATTTTGCATATGACATTTTATTTTATGATGAAAGTGAAAAGTACGAAAGACATGAATTACACGTAATGTAATTCTCTTTAAAAGTTCAAACGAAGCTGAAGACAGGAGTTAAGTCAGGAGTGCAAAGAGCTCCATTTTTATAGAGAAAGGGAGAAAGTAGAAAATTGTCGTCTATTTCATTTTTTCACATTTCCTTGTCTTGTGGTTGAGATTTATGCGAATAATATCACAAGGAATTTTTACCCTTGGTATGAACTCAAGGGGGAATCGACAAAGGTCCGAGAAAGGAAGACTGTGTATGTGTCATGTAAGCGGTGGAAAGCGGTCCATGTTCTCCAAAAGGAGGAGGGCTCACTTTTGGGAAAGAATTGATTTGATTTATGAGTCAATTATGAAATTTTCTCACCGCAAAAGAATGCAAGGAGGAGAGGGGAAAGTCTGGTGAAAGTGAAAGGAATTTTGAGAATTCACCTTTGTCATTAGGAACGTTCAAGGAAAAGTAATCTTTCCTTAAATCCTCAGGATTGTGGCAATTATAAGTAACAATGAATTCCATCCATTTCTCCTTATCCATCCAATGACGAGCAGGCTAGAAAGGTTAACTGGTGAAATGAAGATGGATTTTTCTTTTTTTGCAAATAAATTCTGAATGGGTGTTATGGAACTTTTGATTTTTTATTACAAAATCCTCTTGTCAATGACCGAGAAAGCATCATGTTTCTTGTCTTCCAGAAGGATGATAAAGTGAGCCATTTTTAGGCTAAATGTTGACCATTTTTCGGTCAACTTCTGTTCTAAATGTCCCTTTAGAAAGTGATGGGAGTGGGCTGGATTTGTCTCAATTTGAATTCCCCTAGAATAACGCCCACGCCCTTCCCTAAGTGTAGTTTTCAAGTTCTCCAGAGCAGTGGTCACAAGAATGGATTTGTGTGGGAGGGAAAGCAGACTAATGAAAATTGGGATTTCTGCTTTCGGTCTCGGTTTCAGGACTAGACTGGTGGGTATTAGGAATTACGGTGGATTTATTAAGCGGCTATTCACGAGTTCTCAAGTTCTATAAAACTTTGTCATTTCTCTTCCTTAGGCTTTCTCCATTGGTTTCATTTTCGTGTGTGCGGAGACTTTGGTTCCTTTAGTGCTTTAATACAACTTGATTTTATTTCCTTCACACTTTCACTTAACATTTCTTTTAATGGAGAAAGTAAGAAAGTAGGATTATTAGCCCAATCCCTGATTATTACACCGTTGATCCTTTTAATAGTTTACGCAGAACCGGAGAACCGCAGAAGAAAAGTTTATTTTAAGAAAAGGGTTTTGTGTAGGAATTGTACACAAGAGGTTGCAATTTAATTTAGGGGCTTAAACGCTACAACAAATTATGAGTCATTTAACTGAAGTTAAGAATAGAGGGAGAGTGCACTTTGCAATAAATTAAGGTTAATGTGCGGCTCCTTTAGAGTAATTTAGGTTAGCATCTAATACCCTCCATCTAATACCCTGAGTTGTTTCTGACATTGTCATATCCCTTATGGAGACAATGGGCTCTTGTAATTCACAATGATTGAGCAGAACTAGGGCAAATATGAGGGTAGGAGGGTTGCAAAATTGCAAAAATATATTGAAACAAATTGGATTTAATGCACATGTGGGTCGATTTAATGCCACACTTGACAGTCAAACTTTGACGCCGTTTGCTAATTTTTATTACTGGAATTTGCAAAAACTAGTCTGAACTTAACCAGGTTCTTCGCTTTCTTTTATGTATTCTGGAGAGTATATGTACTTTATAATTTTAAAACATGTCGTGACGAGGGTCAATTTGTTTCTACACATTTTAAATGTGACACGCAATGGTAATTTTAGGATCCATAGTGCTCTTGCCTATTTGACAATGCTAATTAAATCAGAACTTCCCCTCTGCCTTGTCTGATTTTTTGATCTCCATGTCTGCTCGACAGAGCCCACAGCTTGTTCAAATGAATCCCTTCTGCCTATGTTTCTTGTGGTGAGGGAGGACATTGTAAATTTTGGGTTGTTAAAGGCGACACTGGTCATAAAGGATGTCACGTTCATAAACAGTGAAGAGTGGAAGTGTGTCTATAGGCCCAATGTCATCATAAATGGAATCGTCCTTAACTTCTTGGAGAGTTAAGTTGTGGGTGAAATTAAAGGGGTTCTGGCAATTGTTCCTTTGCCTAGATGATATTTTATGACTCCAATCCTAAAGTGCCGAGCGACTCGACTCTATTTTTTGGCAATGGGATTACTCTCTTCCTTGTTTAATTTCATCATTGGAATCATCATGGTATTGCAGTGCTTCTGGCTTTTTGGACAGGGATGGGGAAATCCCATTGAGCATTTGATCCTTGGCCGACGTGTAGTTTACGCTACGTTCTCAAATGAAACGGAAGAGGATGACATGACCAATTCCGAGGTTGTAAAAGAACTAAAAGGGAAAGACTTTTGTGATTAAATGGGTGATTTATGTCGTCTGATTGGCTCATTGGAGGAGCTACTTTTCTACAGAAGGGATGTGATGATGTCGAGAAAAAAGCGTAACTGCATTCTCAGAAATTGGAAGAAATAGTTTTGATCTGGAGAAAGAAAGTAAGGGAAGAGGTAAAGAGTCAGTTCCCATCATTAGAGAAGAGCTCCCCTCCTTCCAAATTACTTTCTCCAAATAGTTACTTCCAAGATTCGATTCGAGGGTAGTCTTTTGTCTTTTTTGAAATCTTTACAAGCCTGAAGGTAGTTGACATTAAAAGGTCTTCCGAAATGGCCCATAACTTATCCACTACTTAAAGGAAAAGGACAAATCAGAGCCGCTTTTAACCGCTTTCACTCTGGAGAAAGTGAATGAAACTATCTGCAGAAAACTTTAATCAGATTTGAACATTGAAGTTCAAGTTCAACAATTCTGGGGATTACTGCCCACGTCATCAAGATCCACAGATTAGGTTCTTTTGGACACTTTGAATTGATTACCTTGTGAAAATGGCAGTGCCAGTGGTATAATGAAGTTTTGGGTTGCAACGGTGATGCAAGGAGCGCATCCCTAACGACCGTAGAGCACACACACAGCATTGCAGGGGAGATCGTATATTTACGGCAAGATCTAAATTGAAAATCCAAATGGAACGTAAATAATAATATTCTTCCTTGTTTGAACTATCCCAAATGCACAGCGTGTCCTCTGCTGCTTTCAGTAAAAAGGGAAAAGGCTCATTGATTTTGTTTACACAGTGAGGACTGTCTACCGGTTGCTTTCCCCGGGGATCTTTGTTTTGTTGGAAAAGAATCCTATTTTATTTTGAAAATTCTAAATAAAATTTTAAGCTTACTTTGGACTAATTGGAGAGTTTTTGGACTCTGGTGGTAGTTAATTTCTACGAGATACCTGTACGTTCTAATCAGCTTAAATTGCTCATCACCTGGGAGTGATTGCAAGAAAGTTGGTCATTAAAGCAACGTGTTTGGTAATTATCCCTTCAAGGCTTCTCTACTTGTAACCTTTCGGAATTACTTTTTAATGTCATTTGAATGCAATGTCGCATTTGCACTAGTGAGGCTTCTTCCTCTACACCTTGTCTAATCAGATTGGCGAAAATGGGATTTTCTGTGCTGAAAAGGTTTGAAGAAGTCATAATAATGGTACTTTACACACCTTGTGGGGGTTAGTGCAAAATGCTTTGACAATGGCTCGCAGTTTATACTTATAAAGAGAGAAAGTTCACGTTTTTAACTTGTAATAAATGCCTTTTGTGACACTAATGCATGGTGAACAGAGTTTATAACTTTCTCCAGGTGGTAAGTTGGTGTTTAAGAGTGACAGGAATGATTGACCAAATGCATATTAAAGTGGATGAAGTGTTGCATACAGAATGAGGTCTATAATCTTGGTGTCTCGGTGATGCTGTGAGAGACAAAAGGGAAATGGAAAGGGCTTCGGAATTTGTTTTCCTTGTGAGAAAAAGTCCACTCGTCCGTATCACATTCCCTGCTCTTTGGGGAAATTGTTAAAATGTAATTTGGTAGTCCTGGTTAGCACCTGAGATCCTATGCTTCTTCCCTTTCCTCATGCTCCTTTCCCCTGGAGAATAGCCTTTATTGTATTCCAGCAAAGGCTGTAACCACCGTCTCCAGCAGATTCAGTCATGAATGTAAAATGGGCAAATGTGGCTGGATATAAATGTCTTGATCTCACCTTTTAATGCTCTAATTTATTTCATTCTTCTCAATCCTTCAGCGTCATCCTTTTCTTTCACCAAAGCAAATCCAAATGGGAGACTTCAATTACACTTAAAATTTGATAGCACAAGATAAAATGACAAAACGACTGGTTTTGAGGCTTTAATGACATCTTCAATAGCCACTCTCCGCAGGCACTCATCTGCAGAGTTATCTGCCCTTAGGCTGGGTGAGTTCACATTGAATTGCGTAATTTGATCATCAATGAATGAATTTATGCTTGGATGAGAAAACAATTGGGATTTTTCTGGAGATGATGGAGCAATTATACGATGAAACCCCTTGAGGGTCGTCGCTCATTGTTTTGACATGTGCCGTGGGTGGTTCCACCCTGGCCTTTGACAAAACCGAGCCCTTTTACTGCGGAATGCGGCAAATGCATTGTCGGCTTAAGTCTCCTTTTTTAAAACCCATGTAGCCTTACACGGTGTAAAGATCAATAGATATAGAGCATTAGAAGAGATGAAAAGAACGCAATGGATTTTCAAAACTGCATCTCCTTTTGGCCTTTGATCTTGAGATGTGTATCGAATCCATGGAATTTCCCTTTCCCGTTACTTTGAACTGCAGGGTTGCTGCTGTGTTTTTTAAGGGCCATGGTTGCATGAAGATTTAAGAGACTCAAGGGAGCCATTAGTATTTCTGTCTCTAGCATGGGGTGATGATGTAGCTGATGGAATTTTGACAAATGTGGCCAAGGGTGAGGGGTGACGGTGTAGTTATAATACAAGATCAGGTGTGTTCAGCAGACTGGTTGGTTGACTTGAAAAATTGGAAGGATCTGGACCGTTTCTTTTTGTTTTGAAACCTAGTAGTATGTGATGATTGTTTGGAAAAAATTCTCAGATTTTTGCCAAATGCTTCATCTGGTTTCCTTCTCGGTTTCCTTTTTAGCGTGTCTAGAGGAGGATCTTATCGTAAGAGGAAAGGAACTTTTTCGGAAAAGAATTTTAAAGCCTAGGACTTTGGAAGCTTTTGGATTCCCTGGAGAATAAGGGGGATATTTATGTGGGATGTTTTTAATTCTTAATGGATATTCAGTTGATACTTCCTCACGAGGGTGGGACTTCTGGTGGGTTAAGTGTTATGTGGAGATAGGACTTCTGTAGTAGTTTATGGGACCCGGAGGAAAGGAGCTCAAACTACGGTCGTCGCAGCGGTTGAAGCGCTCATGTGCTTCATCCTCGAGGTGTACCAGAAGAACCAGAGCATCAAAGCGCTTTCATATTTTCAAGAGAGAACCGGAGGACTCCTGGCAGTTCGTCTCTCCGGCCCCTCCGTGTTCCTCATCCTCCTGAATTTTTTAACAGTTGAATTTCTTAAGAAAGCGGGCGAGTGCGGTGGCTCATTTTTATGTCTCTGTCTTCTTTTATTTGATTCCGTGTCGTACAAAATTACAAATTGCTACTCTTGGGTTAGAAGGCTCTTGCTAACGCAATATTTGACGGAGAGCTGGAGAATTCAATCTGGGGATCTTCAATATCAATGCATTACGGAGTCAAAGGATTTTCTGGAAAAAGATGGAAGCTGGAGGAAACCTTTGCTTCTGGCCGTTGGAAGAAATTTTGATAAATTGGCGTCGAATTGTAGCAAAATTCCTATTAGATGAATTGCTTTAGTATGTGATTTCTGGGGGATTTTGAGCGTGTTTATTAATTAGGATTATGTTTTTAGATTGAGGAATGAGCATGATTTTGCATAAGCTTGACATTTTGTGTTAATCCCTGGTGTCTGTACACGCATTTTGTGTGCGTATAGGATATAAGATTAGTGTGAGAGTGCATTGGAAATGCAGTTTTTGTAAGCCTGTGAGCAGGGGCGAGATTTCCACGGTGACTGCGCGCCTTCTTGACGCTTTTCCTGTTCTAAAAGCCCCGTATTCCTCCCTTGTAGCTCACAGTCATAAGTGAGACTTTGACTTGAGAAGTATTCTTGTGTATCTAGTCATTTAAGAGTCCTGTGGAGAACAATAGAAGCGAGGGTGGGGTGGTTGTAATTAATTAAAGACTGATAAAGTAGGGCTCTCGGAGACAGAGAAGAGAATGGTGTTTGTGTCATGTGAAAAATGAAGGTGCAATTACACATTTTATTACAATGAGATCAGGTTCTTGACGCTTGAGGAAGTCTGCAGAGATCTAGTTTTACATGTCGTGCTCGCAATTTGTTGGAAAGTAATTTAATCAATTCCGGAGTGGGTTTCAATTGCTGCTGAAATGAAATTGGATCATCATATCAAAGTGTGAAGTTGGAAGATGCGTCTCGATGTAAGGGAAAACTTTTTTCTCCTCAAAACTTCTTATTCTGTATTCAAATTCTTTGTGACAACATTTTTCTCTTTTGCTCCGTCTTTTTATGAATTACTCTGGTGGAGCTGGATTCGTTGGTTCCGGAATCGAGTGATTCATGAGCTTATGTACTACCCAGTGCTTTATGAAACGAGCATTGTTGTTGGAACATTCGCATGAAAAGATGAATGGATTTTTCTTGTGTTTTTTCGCAAGCTCCTTCAACCAGTTGCGTCTTTGTAGTTTTTGCTGAGAGCGAAGAATCTGACAAAAGGATTCTCATCGCAGATTTAAAAGGAATGACTCACTTCCTTGTAAATTGGACTTTGAAATGGAGAAGGCGAGGCCTTCAGCTTCTAAGAATTTCAATTAAACTGTCCTGTAATAAAAACTCAGGGGAAAACAAGGTGTTGAATCAGGACTGTGAGTCAAAAATCCATTGGATGCTTTCAAAATCAATCCAGTAAAAACTGTACACTTCAGTTGCGAATCTGGTGTCTGGAATCTGGAATCAGGCAGGATCTAGCTGGAGGAATTTTCAACCGGCGTTATTTCAAGACTTTATTCAAACCATTTTTGATTTGTGCATTGTTCAGTGTTTTAGTGAAAGGCTTTGAATTTAGGTAATGAAGTGTTTCTGAGAGGAGGGTGAGAAATCCTTCCTGTAGGGGACAGAGTGTCGTCTAATTTCTGAAATGTGCTTTTTAGAAAACAATGGGGGAAGATTTCTCATTTGTTTTGAAAGGAATTTGAGTCTTTGGGATTTCAGGGTAATGGGGAAAGCACTTCTTCTCCCTAGCTGAAAAGAAGCGGAAGAAGGAACTTGAAGGATTACATGCGAGTCGTATAATCAGTTTCCCCTTGAATTTATGGAACTGGAAAAAGTTCTTGTTCAATCCTCCGAAAGTAGAGAGAGAAAGGGAAAAAGTTTTTGTATTTTGAGGATATTGGAGTAAGTGAATTTACGTTTTTGAAATGAAGATGAGAGGAGAGTCAATTGGTTTTGTTTTTCTTTTTGGAGGATGCGGAAGCATCTGGTGAATCTCCTTGAATTATTGATGACAAAGTGATTTCAATCGGAAAGACAAATGCCTTCTACCACCGGCTCATCCAAGTTCCTTTGAGACTTTCAATGTCGCCCTTGGATCAAAACCCCTTGGCTTAAAAGATTTTCCGGTCCCTGGAATAAGGAGTTTATCGGATCGTAATTTGTAATAAGAAAAAAGGAAGACGAGGAGTACTGGAGAACTGGAGACTTCCAAAATTAAATCCACTTGGTACTGGTTGTAGATTTGGATCTCCTGCTGACATGTCTGTCTTTCAAACTGGAGAAGACCCCCTCCCTTATCATAAGCCAGGCGTAATTTGAACTTATTACACGCCCTATACGATGTCCCTTCACTGGAGAAAGTTGAAAGGAAAATAAATCGTTGGAGTGGAGTTATTTTGGAAGTGATCAAAGGACGGATTCGGCACTCTTCCTTTTGTTATTCTGAGCGTACGGTCTAGCCTGATAAAGAAGGACAGGAAAGAGATTAAAACGAAAGTGATTAATTCAATTCTAAATAGGAAGAAAGGCAGGGGGTCGGTATAAAGGATCCTCAAAACGCTGCGGTGTCACCAAAGAGAGGCTGGAATTATATAAATACGAAATTGTAAATTCTGAATTCCAAGGATAGCTCTGCCAATCGGCCTTGGCTTGGTTTCGTTTTTTAGCGAAACTATTGGTTCTTTAAAATCGAAACATTTTCATCCTGAGTGAAGCGATTTAGCAATTAATTGACAACTTTTCTCATTAGTTAATTCAGTCTTCGGTCCCTCGAGGGATATGAAAGTTGGCTGTCCTGAAGGGACGAAAGTGAAACTTCAAAATGACACGAAATCCTTGCTTTCACTGAAGGTGAAAGTTTGTGAAACTTTGGCTTTTACTGTCATTCATAGCCCTGTGTCAAAGTTCATGGGTAAGTTGCCGGCGGTGAGTTCAGTCACTTCATGCCATGATGTGAATACACCGTTCTGAAAATATTGAAATGTGCACCAGGAAGCTGTTGCTGTAGCTGTAGCTGGATTTGTAGCTGGAATATCGTCCCATATTCCGGTTTCATTTTTGAGAAAACGTTAGATTTGTTTAATTTTCTTTGGCTTTTGTGAGCAATTGATTTTTGGCAATTTTATTAGAATCTTGATCGATTGATTTTGTACTACTTGAGTATTTTTTAGAATTCAGATCCATGGGGTTTTCCCAGGACGTTGTCCTTTGAATATTTGATTGATTCATTCATGTGGCGTCTACCTCAAAATATTCTCATGAGGAAAGTAAGGGACTTCCACCGGACGCTTTCATCGAGAATCGATTGTGTGCTAGGAGGTTCTTGCAACTATGTTAAAGTGATTGGACCCGGACTATAAAAGTCCCTTCCGTGTGTGCAACTAAATTGAGGCAATCCAAATTGGGAAGGTTGTGCATAATTTAGTTTCCGAGCTTTTGTAAATGGATTATTGAACTATCGATAGAATACTTTTGAAATGTCAACGGGAAATTCTGGGAAAAAACTTTGAGTTTGACTGAATTTGACGCCGTTGAGGATTTATAAATGGGCTGTGTAGGGAATAATTTTATATTACAAAGTTTGCTTCTTGTTTTCCGGTCTAATGATCTAATGCTTAATTGTTTTTTTTTGTTCCAGGCAATGTCAGATTGTATCGTGTCTTCAGGATCTTCTTACGCTTCCACCACGCCGTCAAATTCCTCCACAGATTCCAGCTCCATCGCCGTCTTGTGAAATTTCATTAGTGGAGCGACTTATTCGTACACATCCGGTTTGGTTTCTACCGTCGCTTCAACGATCTGGAGCTCTCCACCTTCTCCAGGTGAGGAAAGCTTGGATCGAGCGGAGGGGAATAATTTTCGTCATTCCCATTTGGCTTCCTCGTGCCGAGAAACCCCAATAGCGCTTTATTTTGGCAGTTTATTGTTAATTATTGGGCTTTGTTCCTTCCCAGTTCAACTTGGTTTTCTATGCATCTGCATTTTAAAACTTTTGGGGTTTCGCATTGTTAGCTGCCAAAAACTTTTTTAGTGACAGCTTGCTTCAAAAACTTTTTCTAACCACCACCTCCTTCAATTTCCTCACCGAGACATCCAAACTGCGTGGATTTGAGCTAAAGTTCTCATGCTTGGCTTACTTTCTTTTATGCTGTCAGTGGTTAAAATATAAAAGGAGACAATGACACGGGAAAGGAAGTTTAGGCCATGAAAAATTATGCTCATTACCGTGTGTATTGACTATTTGCCAAGCTCAGAAGTTTGCAAAAGTGGAAATCCTACAAAGCTTCCCTGAAAATTAAATGGATTTCTTCCGACTTTTTTTGTTACCCTGTTCCGAATCCCTTTATCTCGGAAGCTTTGGAAATCATACAAAAGCTAAGGACTTTCCGGAAAGCCTTTTTTATCTTATCCGACACCGCCTGGCCGCTTTTTGTAATCGGACATTGTCAATGACGCCAGTGTCCAACGCACTCTCAGGCACGCATGTGGCATTGTTTCCTTGGATTTCATAAGAGCCTGGAGCACAAGGGTTTTCTGCAGTTAATCCATTCGTGATGGAATGCTCAGTCATGAACTTGTAATTGAATGAAATGAGTATAATTTCAACGTGATTGGTCGTGAACTGAAATCCTCCTCATCTTGTTTGCTTCTCGACTTGTAAACGTTTCAATCCCGACCACCATCCCGTCCATTTTGATTTGTTTGCTGAGGTGGAAAATTGACTGGTTTCTGATTGTTTATGAGCTCAATGGATGTTTCCTGATGTATGAAGCCTTTACAATTTTGTTTTGTTTGTAAATTGAAATTTTTTATCAACTTATTCACACATTGCCACAAAGCACTTGAAAAGGTCCGTAGAATATTTAAAATGGCTGAAATGAATGAACCCAGATAATGCTTTAGAAGTGTTGTAATTCTGAGTCTTTTGCATGTCCACTTGAGTGTTCTACTCGTAAATAATTTAGATTCTAGACGCCTAATCTGTCTCTGTTGTTATCTTTACAGGGCCGTGAAGTAGGCAACTTTATCGTGAGGAGTTCTACGATAGGTATCGACAATACGATGGCAGTCACGGTCAAACTCCCGGGTAATCAAGTCGCTCATCACCTTCTCCACGCTGTAGAAAATCAAATTGCCCTTGAGAATTCAAAGCACACGTTCCAAACGGTGTACGAACTCATCGCTCATTACAGCGCAGTCAGGTAAGGATTTGGAAAGTAGGATTTGTGTGTTGGTGGCAGGCGACAATGTCTCCGTCGTCACAAAATAATCATCCATTTAAGGCAATTTTCTTTCTTTCGTAGCTGCAAAATTGGGAGGGATCGAGGATCGTTTCCCCGAAGCTTTGGGAGAATAAATTAAATTAGGGATGCAAATCCAATGCGTGTCCATGTGTAGGCATGATTTCCAAAAGTTTGATGGAAGGATGATGGGCTAGTTTAGTCAAGGGAAGCGGTGCTTTGGAAAAGCATCCGTTCCACTGGCCACTGTTTCAGCCCCAGCGTATCCCTTTTCATTCTGACTCAATCTTTAAGCTTCCTTGTGTGGGTGTTTAATGTCAAAGTGTTTTCCATTCCATGTCCGTTGTGATTAGAGTTCGACTCACTTTTTGTTTGAGGGGAAGCTAAAAATGAACTCTAGGGGAGTTTGTAATTTACAGAAATTATGGGTGTTTTGTGGTGTATGATGATATTCGCAGCGTTTCCGACGAGATGAATCGAGTGTGATTGACATGGATGATGAATTCAACGCGTGCTGGTTTTTTTTTTGCAGTGACGAGATCCCAGTCCGCCTTCGTGTTCCCGCAGCCATCGCTGAAGCGACAAGTCGTCAACAACTAGCATCTCTAGCCCTGTTGGGACAAGGTAATACAAAATACCAATTAATTAAATTCCATTTTGGGTCTTGGGAGGTGTCAAAGAGCCTCCTCAACTTTCACTTAAGGGCTAATTTTAAAGAGAGAAAGTTTGCCTTGAGACGCCTAAGAGGAAATTAGATTAGCACATTTTCATCATTCCATGGAGGGAGGAAGACATGAGAGATTATAAATAGCACAACGTGATCTGGATCCTGGAGAAGACTAGAGGCTGGAATTACTTGAGAAACAACGTAAATAATAAAATTCATGGAGGAAAATGGTGATGAGCTTAGCGCTTCGCGCTTACTCACGTCCCCTTTCTTTTCAAACTTTGGGGTGGTACTTGATCTAAAATATTAAACAAAAGTGGTTTTAGAAAAGATGACATTTTGGATAATACTCTGGAAAAGCGTAAAATGTGGATTTCTTCCTGCTTCTTCCAGCGCCTTTGCCAGAGGAGTTTTGTAAATGATTTGTGGAGACGTGTTGGAAGAAAAGTCCAAATATGGACATTAGTTTCCCATTAAGGGCCTTCACCCTTGAGATCTTGTCCAAGGAAAACTAGACGCGTGGAGCTCTCCAGCTTTTAGCGTTGTAAAAGTTAAGGATTAATGAGAATTTGAGAAACAAAAGGCAAGTGGGTTTTTTATGACTCGCCGCATGGGATTCATTTGATTCCATATTCCCAGGCACGGCTGGAATTTTTCTTTGCGTGATCTCTTCCGTTTAGCCCTTGGAAATAATGAATGAGAGCCACTTCCTATACGTTTTTTTATTCCAATTTGGAATTATGCTCCTCGGTAATTGACAAGTTGGCTGTAGATTTATCTTAATTTTTCCAGAGTTCTGGACACACTCGGCATCACCGAAAGAGATCCTGAGCCCATCGGATGTGGAAATAAGCAAAACCTTCAATTCATCTGGATTGGGGAGTCAGAGTCAATCAAGCTCAAGTCAGAACAGCCTTTCCGATTCGAGAAAGTAAGTTCTAAATTCGTATTCGATAATGTGGGCTTGGGAGTAATTGAATTTTGGTTTTTGTGTAGACCGTGTCGACCGACTACGCTGGAAATCGGTTCGTTTGTTCCTACTGGAGTGAGCGCTGTAGTGACACCGCCGCCGGTACCGCCACGGTGGTCACGCTCAACTCTCCTCACGCCGTTGTCTCTTCCTTCGTCAATCCAATCCACACCGTCGGAAATCCAATCAACATTTTCAGAAAAGGGAGGAAGGCTGGTCAGGAAAAAGAAGAGGCACTCAGGCTCAGGTGGTGGGAAGGAACCAATTCATTACAAGGACACGGAAATCCTGGACATTTTCAAAGGGGTCAGTTTCTACATTTAAAAATCCTGCTGACTCGAACTAACCTAGTGAAAGTTTGTTGGCACGTGTGTAAATCATTTTAGTTTGTTAACCGACGTGGATCCACTACCACTTTTATATCTGAATTGTCATTTGAAATATGAAAATAATGTTTGTGATTGTGGTTTTTTAGACAAAGACTTCGTATGACGACAAGGCTAGCGACTACGAGGATATTTGGTCACCGCAACAGCATTTCGCAACTAGCCAAACACCGCAGGAACTCCCAAGACTCTCAACCTTCAAACCAGATTTAATTGCCTCCTCATTTGGATCGGATCTGGACACTCTGTACAAGAGTAACCAAAAGTGTCACTTCCAGTCTCTCTCTTCTGTCAACAACAATCACGAGCAGTTGAAGCAACAAAACTCAACGTTAGCCTACAACGCTCGGAATTATAGACTAAGCTTCAACGGCAACACTTACAATGTCAATCACCGGAGCCATCACGAACTGATTGAGACCACGAAAAGAAAAGGTCAGATGCACAGTGGAGCCGAGGAGGTTGGAGCGACCTCAGCAACGACTCCAATGACCCCCACTGGGACTGGGAAGAGCATCCTTAGCAAATCTAAATCTTCCCTTTACTCTGAACCCGTTGACTCTATTGTGTTCCGTCGTAACACAAGCTACCGACACTCTGAACCAAATATACGGTGGTCACAACCAGCTATGATGTCCCTTGTCAACGTTGACAGCCACTTACCAGATATTCCTCAAAGCCCAGATCATGGTGTACTTGAGGATGATTTGGATCACGTCGCAATGCGGAAGCAGCAGCAACACCTCGGTAGTAGCCTGGTAAATGTCAACTCTAGTAGACAAGAAGAGGATTTTGGAAAGGAAAATAATATGCGAGGTGGTCGGAAACTCGACACCGTGGCTCCAGCTCCCAAAACGCGGAATGTGACGTGCATGAGCGTGGACAATCTGTGTCATCTCCGTGACATTCGAAAGAGGACTAAGAGCAAGTTTAATTGCGGTGGAGGTGGAGGGGAAGGGAGTGATGATGAGGAAGAAGCGGCAGTCATTCTGGAAAGTAAACAAGTGCATGTGTCACCTGGTGTGGATGGAAATGCTGGCATCGGTTGTAACATTTACAAAAACGGACCCAGCACTGCCAACAAAAATATTGGCAAGTAGACAATACCAAAAAGTTTAGAATCATAAATTGTAATCACACGGTTCTTAACATTTTTTGTGTCTTGATTACACAGTGAAGCCGAAACCTGCACCCAGAAAGCGCTCTACAGATCTCAACCTCAAAATAGAAAATGAGCACCGGCAGGAGCATGAAATTTTAGAAGTCTCAACGAATCGTTCATGGCACTTGGACAACTCTTGGGAATTCGTCAATTGGGAAAAAGGAGAGGAAGAGCGATTGACCAATAATTCTTGCTCTTCACAAAAGTTTCCAGTTCCACATCTTTTCCAGCAGCCTGACACATCCAATAATAATACTCGAGGAGTTGACCCTGGAAGAGATTTTACTCCGACCGAAGATGAGCTGAATATGAACCATCCTAGCCGAAATCGACATCGATTCTCTCGATATGATAATTTGGAAAGTCGTGACAAGGATGAGGAGGGCGTGATCCCGACCGCCGCTGAGGGAGATGAAATGTCTGATCTCGACAGGGATGAGAAAATATCACCGCCATGGGACTCTTCCAAGTGGGAAAACTTGCTAAAAATGGTGTCAGAATCCAATAAGGAGTTGGACTCGATTCAAGTAGCAACGGATGCGCTGGATCAGAATTTGACGCCCAATTTGTACCACCCTGGTTTAGAATTTAGAAGCCGTGAGAGTAAATTGATTACAGAATCCAGGCAAAGGGTAAATTCGGAAAGTTTCGTCGTTTAAATAATGTGCTTTGATTCCCTCATTTTTTTCAGATTTCTAAAATTCTGGAGGTGAGCGGAAATGTTGATAAAGCGGGTAAAACGATAGCCGCTGTTGTTCGAGACCTAGCTGAAAAAGGGACAGACTTCTTTGGACCAACGCTGAAAAGTTTTATTTCTTGTACAATCGCTGCAAAGACGCAGGACCCTTATGTGAGTCAGAGAAAGCTGGAACTAATTCCTTTGGGAATCAATTAGTAATCCGGAAAATCTCCTTTTTTGCAGAAGGTGATGCAGAATACGAGGCAGTTTATATCAGGGATGAAGAATTACCTTGACGGAGTTAGTTTCGAAAGTGCTGAGCTACGGAATGAAATCACACGCCAGAGAGAATTGCTCAATGAATGTGAATTCCTGAATATTGACGCTATTCTGGAAGAAGTATTGGTGGATTTGGTGATTTCACCGTTGAATATGCATATCCGAGGACTTCTCCAGACTCACCATCAGAAAATAAGCGAGCCTTTAAAACTGAGTGACAGTGGCCCACCATCTCTGTCTCACTATCCCTTTGCCTTTGCATCCGGGACTGATGCCATGAAACAAGAATCCTACGAGAAACTCAAGAAAATCATCCTAGGATTTGAAGACTCTGTCTCTCCGATCAAGAAATTGGACAAATGGAACGAATTCGTTTGTGAAGTGAGTGAAAAAGAGATGACTTGAGGCAGAATAAAAACAGGATTTTCATCATTTCATTAATTTACAGGTCCAGGAAATGGACAATTACTCGACAGATTCATTCCTTCCGTTGCTCTCTGAAGTGATGAGTTCCGTTTGTTCTTGTAACATGGAATCCCATGGTTAGTCCCTTTTTGTACCCTTAAATATTCTTTTTCGGGGATGATGATTCAAACTTTTATTTTAGTTGACTACATGATCGGCCTTCTTCCCCGTTCACTCGCAGAACAGAATAATTACTCAATATCATTGTTACAATCGGCCTTAGCTGCGCTCAAATCAAGGAAAGGTCGGAAAGGAAGCTCAACTTTGACCTCAATCAGAGTCATTGTTCCAGACGAACGGAATGGGACTCTCATCCGGTACACACTAAGCTTGCTAAATTCTTTATCATAAAATAAATTATTTTTTTTTTAGAAAAATGGTCCCGATCCGTGACACCACTACGACCAAAGATGTTGCTAAAATAGTCGCATCCAAAGTTGGGATTGCAAATCCTTGCGATTACGTTCTAGTCAGGATCAAGGATGGCGAAGGTAAATGCCGCATTCAAAACCTTCAGTTTAAATTCCGTTGCCAGTCTAAATTAAAAGGTTATTTTGGACTGCAGAAAAACTGTGTCCTGAAGGTGAGCTGGTTTCGACATTTTTGGAAGACAGTGCGACAACAGCCCTTGCCTATAAACGAATGGATGCCAAAATCGGATGGCCTTTGAAAATCACTTAAATCAACTTAATTATCAATTTTTACAACTCCAATTTTTACACCAAGAACGTTATTACCCTTCGTCACATTCATCACTAAACCCAATCAGTGCAATGTTCGTGATAATTTAATTTTAGGATTTTACTCTCCTCATGTTAAACTTTAATTCTTAACTTAATTAAGTGAAAGATTGTTCACAAATTGCACTTCAATCCTAGTCAAGACCATCAAAAGCAGCGAATCGCTGATAATCCATTATGTGGAAGAAATCGAATCCCTCGTTGATGAAACCAAATCCAGCTTGCGTCAGCAGCAGCTAAAACTTAACCAAAACTCGCCTCATCTCTTTATGCATGTTTTTGTACTTAGGGATTTCAATTTAGTCTTTTCTATACCCTCGTTAACTTAAATGTAGGGAATAACTAACTATTTATTCTCAACTAAATCTAATTTTTAACGGTGGATTTTTCCTGGGATTCATAAGCTATAATCCCACATACCTTATAGTTTTAATTCTTTTGACTTTCAATTTGTAATAATAAAAAAACATGGAATTAGTAGAGATCGCAGTTAGCAGAGGTGTACTGGGTACATATTTCGTCCCTCGTGAGTTCACTGTACAAGTTGTCCCTCCTGAGACCAGCTCCATCCACCAAATTATGCAGACTGCAGTAATTGGTCCCCTTGTCAAGGATAGCGTACCACTTCCGAGATGTAGAGAATCCCTAATTCAGCATTTGGAAATAGGCAAAGAGTTTAATTAATTTAATTAAGCTCACCACCACGTTGCATCCCTTGGTGCCTTGGTTTGGATAAAATGCAAGCGTCAGGTCATGCACGGATTGCGTCTTCCGGCCTATGTGCACGGCCTTTAAAACGCTTCCTTCCGAAGACGTCGTCTAGAAAAATTACAACAAATTAGGAATCCAAGGTTCAATTAGTGTTGACCGTGGGCAGAAGCAAGGTACATTGTAAAGGCATTTTTGTCCAGAGTCACAGTCTCCAGCTTTCCACAGTTCAATTTGCTTTTCCAAAGACGCTTTCACTTGGCTACAATTTCCACCAAAGGTCCTGAAAATACAGAGCCACAGTTCACCTTCTGCAATTTCCCTACCGCCAGACTCTGAGCAACAGCTCGAATAGCGGTGTTTTGTTTTATGACGAACCAAGTGATGTTACAAGAAGCGTGGAACGGGTACATGAGTACCGAAGGGTTTCTGAAAATGGTTCCGGTCACGACGACAAAGAGGCTGGAGAAGACAATTGACTTGAGGAACTTCAACAATAGCGTCATGATGGCCTCAGGAACGTCCCGGATGTGAAATTGTTACTACATGAAAGAGAATATTTTCAGGAAGTAATTTAGAAGCGCTTTATTGCGCATATATCCTCGAGGAGCAAAACTTGATTTGATAAATAGGCCGTGTTCCTTGGCAATCCTTGGGTGTTTGCTGCGAAGATGATCTACATAAAAAGTGTGAATTTTTGTATACAATTGCTGAATTGACGCATTGGACCAGGTTCTGATTTGACCCTGAAAATGGTGGTGTCAAACGATGAGAGTGTCAAGTTGCCTTGATAACTTTTATGCAAAAAGCCTTAGCACCTCTCCTCTGATTTATCCTTGGATTTTCGCAATATGGTAATTCCCCATCTCCTTTCATTTTCTGAATTGTAAGGAATGCCACCCCGACTCTTTAAATTATGACCCAGGGTGGAAAGAAAGTGAATTGGAAGTGACATTTACGAGTCCTGAATCTCCGAAGAAAATGCTCCGAATCCGGGGAGGTGGAAGTGATTTAGGCCTTAGCGGATTTTCCCATTTTGGAAAAAGGGCCTTGCGATATCCTCCATTTCCCGTGTTCGTTTATGACTGTGTGGACGACCACAGTCCCAAGATCCAATAGGAATCCGACTTTAATGAAGTTTGCAAAGAGCAGGGTTGCATTAGGTTATAATTTATTATTTACTTTATGATTTTTTCCTTGAGATTCACATAAAACGAAAGGAGTGTCTGTTCCCATTTTATTTGCTGAATTCGCTTGTCAACGAAAATCTTGGCTGACGGATCCCAACGTTCTTTGGCTTTTATTGATGAAATATACACTCCATAAATACTGCAGGAATACCTTCGCTCCAGCGATTTCTGTGTCAACATAAAGGAATCAAAAGATCAAAGCGAATGGTTACGAAAAACGCATTCCGGCCAACCTCAAGGAAATTGCATTCTTGGCGTTGACCTAATAAAACTAATAACGCTTACTCGTTGACCTTAGCCATGTGTTGTGACATACACTCGGATTCCAGCGATTTCCTGTTTACTCTCTGAATCTTCTATTTAAGAAGCTTCAAAGATGAGACGCGCAGCAGCATTTTATACTTGCCAATCAGTGCCACCACAGTGACAGCCGTGATGACAAAATCCCTACTTTCCATAGTATTACTTGTGGTGACACTGGCAGTGTCCATGTGTCAAGCAAATCCAGGAGGGATTTACGTCCCGGAATATTTTGAGCAAAAGTGCACTCCCGAGCAGGGTTTCGTCACTGCAAATTTTAACAATTGGGTGAGTTCGTTGGGGAAATGTCACCCGATTCCTTCCCTGAAAAATGGCTGTAAATATTTTATCTTTCCAGATTGCGAATTTGACCGAAGGGACTCAACTCCATTTCCCTTTGTTAAGCACCCTGGACGTATTGCGAATCACCCAAGATATTTTCAAGTCGTCGGATCTGAGTTTCCTGTCAGTCGACGACGTGCTGAATTCCTGCATCAAAGTCCGGGCATCTGGTGCCAGGCTCACGTTTACAGGCTACTGTGGGAAATCAGGGTCTAAAGAATTAATCCCAGTAGCTCCAAAAGTCCTCAAATGGAACAAAATCTTCCCTTCTGGTAAATGCCTAGAAATATTGAAGCCATTAGGCCATAACTGCTTCAATATTTCATTTGTTTGGTGACATATTGAAATTTTATGACAGGCGTCGGAGGTGTGTTTCGGATTTCACTTAGCGACAACAAAAGTTGGCAAGTCGTCGACGTATGCTGGGGCGATGGTCAACGGAGTTTCGCCGTGATATCCCTGTACCCTCATCTCTCTTCTTGTACCCGAAGAGTCATCATAGAACACTTGAAGGCCATTGGATTCAATGAAAAGTACTTTACCGGGTTGACCTATGACTTGGAAACGTGCAGGTTCTCATGTGACCGCCAGCATCTTGGCGATATCGCTTACCTCCCGTATATTTACTAAGAAAAGAAAAGCCCTTCAGCCCTTCCTGTCTCCAATTACTATTAAATTAAGCCATTTCACATTTATGACACGCCCTAATTCTAAAAACACGGGAATTGCATTTTCAATTGTCACCACCCTCTTCTCCACCATTTCTCCAGTAATAAATTTTCCAGCATTTTGACTGACATTGAGAGTCCTTTGTCATGAAGTTATCGTGCGTAAGTACCTCCTGATAAACTCCTTTGGTAGTTTTAACAAATCTAGTGGCGTGGTTAGCTTCTTCCTGCCTTTCCTCGGTGGATTCAGAATGTGCGAAACCAGGCTCCAGGCGTCAGTCGGCCGGATACCGTTGGAGTGAGCACTCCACACAGACCTCGTAGCGTCAGCAACTTCTTATAACCATTTGCTGATCGCAGGCATTCAAGGTGGTTGACGTTGTTAAATCCAGCATAAACCTTCCACCTTCCAGGCTTCAGTTCAGCAATTACAACACAGCCAAGAGTTGTTTACTAATTAAGTAGACCACAAGACAAGGACGGAGATAAAGACACAACAAAACAGTACACGTGGCCTGCATCACTTTTTTGTTCCTGCGTCCAATTTATCCAACTATCACGCAAGCAAGTATCACGCTTATGGTCATAAGACACCGGAAGTGTCGTTTAACCTCTCCATCATTTCCAGAACTCGGTGTGAATTTCATTTAATTGCAAAAAGACTTTTAGAGTGTTTATTTACATTCGGTGGAAAAACATTGCTGGAGAAAGTTGACTTTTGGCTTGTGAGAACGAAAGCAGTCTGGGAAGGGAAAGTTACAGTAAAAGTTGAAACTCTTGGAATTAATTTTCTTAGTTTGAACTTGTAAAAGACGAGCTTCCAGAGTCCAGAAAATGACGAGAAAGACATGAAGTGAAAGTTAAATGGTAAGTGAAAGTTATATTTATTCTAATGAGAATGGTGAAAGCGCGTTGAACTCCATGTTCTAATTAATGCAAAAGCCAGAGCGAGGGTTTTATTTTGGAATTTGTAACTCGGGATAATTTGTCCTGTCTAATGTAATTTGCCATTGGCATGAAGGTCGGAGGTCGTTTAACATTCAGCCCACACGTTGATTATTGTTCATCTCTTTTACTGTCAAACGCCTTTTGTTAGCTTCGAAGCTTTTGAACTTGTTTCAAAGCTTCAACAAGAAGAAGTCCGAGTTGGAATTGACGTTGAAGGTTTTAAAAGCGAGCGTGAAGCATCGCTGATTGAGATGTATTGCTTCAAAAACTATTTGTCAAGGTCGTCCTTTAAACTAAAATGGAGTTTTCCCTTTAACTTTTGTAACTTCCTAAGCTCGGAAAGTTTAGAAAAGGGAAAGCAAGGAAAGTTAAACATTCATGGTCAGGACTAAAGTCAAACCTTGTTAGCAGTGTTGCGTGTGGTTTAAAATTTGACGTTTATCCATCGGAACAAGTGCCGTCAATGCCTCTTCCTTTGCAGTTTCAAATACTGCTATCCTGACAAGTGAAACTTCTTACCACGCCTACCCACTTTACCACTTTATTCCCTTAAGCGATGCAGAGTGTTGTAAAAAGTCAAAAAATAAGAAAGTTTTTTCCAGTTGTTTTTCGCCTTCCGTCATCTTTCGAATGGTGAAAGTTTAGTTTCACCACCATAAAATGTAAATGTGTTTCGTCTTGTACTGCCGCAATGTTAGCCTCGCCCAGTCCCTGATTTCATGCCCCACTGCTCTGAATATTGTCTCCGGTCGACAGTGTCGCTTTGAGAGGAGGTGAAGGTGAAAGGATTTAATAAACCGTGTAAAACCCTCATCATCTTCTACTGGTTCTCAGCAACCCACCCTGCTTGCTATCTATTTCAAGCTTCCTAGCTTCCCTAGAAAATCTGTCCATTCAGACAACTAGCATATGAGAATGGGAGTCTATATCGGAGACTTTCTCCAGTGATGACAAGGCGACAACTTCAACCTTTCTAAAGCCTTTCATGCTTACGTTTGCATCATTACGAGACAGAGATCCTTTGGACCTAAGAATACGCTCTAAAGCTCTTGATTTTAACTTAAATTCTAACTCAAGATTTCAATCAAGTCCGGAGGGGTTCAAAGAATGTGGAATTGAAATGGAAGTGACAAACATCCCTTTTCTGCGCTTTAACTTTCACCAGGATTTCAAAGAAATGAAAATAATTTTTGCTCTCTGAGTTAACGCAGCTATGTTTGTGTGCTTTCTCTCTCTTGTCAATTTGGTTTTCGCTGGTCGTGACACATGTCAGAACAGGAGTAGACGCGTGGGGCCTTCATCAAGCGCTTTCTGATGTTTTCACGGTGGGTATGAACCTAATAAAGTCTGGCTGGGATGTTAAATGAACCATGTTGCTAATTTTCTTCAGTCTTTGACACCTCCTTTGAACTCATGAAGGTAAGCTGACTAGCCATGAGACTCAAAGTCCAGAAAACTCGATGATGTTTGTACCAAGTGGTTTTACAGACTTTAATTTAAAGTCAGGGAGGAAAATTACCAACAAGAAATCCCACGGAAAACACGTAAATAGACTTTAGCAGTGGGTCACTTTGCAAATTGGCTTTAAAAAACTGAAAAAAAAAGAATGGGGAAAAAGACAATAAGAAATTATTCTAATCCTAAGCCTTTCTATGAGCTTTCAACAGTCTAAGTTACTAATTTGTTTACTAAATATAATATAACTAAACTAAAAAGTTCAGTAATAATCTAATTTGATTTGATTAAATATTTTAATAAAACATTTCAGAAAAATTTCAGGCGTTGAATTTTTGCACGAGCAGGACATTAGGATTTATCAAATTCTGATAATTCTCAAGCTAAATGAAACCATAAAACCAGACCATAAAATTAAAAGCGGATTTTCCCTTTAGTTATCTAAATCTTAATTAAAGCCATACATTAGCTTCCTATCGAGTGTCCAGTAGGGCAAGAAGATTGCAAAACAGACTAATAAATTATGGTTTTAAAGTCACAACATACGATGGGAGTTTGAATGACCAATGATGGCAAGAGGACCTCATTAAAATGGCAAAGTTCATCTCATAATAAATATTTTTTCTTGCCTAATGAGGCGAAGAGCACGTGGCTTTTAATTTGATTAGCCTGTATTACGAGCCTTAATGAACAGAGTAATTTCCGGCCCTCTTGTTTCCTTAATTGAAATTAATCAGTAAGGCTATGACTGTCAAAAGCCAACGTGTCCAGGAAGGAAATCATTTTCCAAATCCAGAGGCCATTCCTGGAAAACACACCAACAGCCCTTTAATCACTGTATGAATGGAACCTTGATTTTGACAGGAAAATGTCATCTCAAAATAAATGACATTCATTGCGATCATTGCATTTCATTGGCTAAAATTAAAAGTGTTGAAATGAAAGGACGGAGGTTGCAAAAACAGCTTAAAGCTAAAGTTTTTATTGCAGTTGGGATAATAATAATTATGTCCTTTCTGCCAGTGATGGCTGAAGTGTCTACGTAAGAAAAAAGAACTTTAGCGTCTTTTTATTACCAGGGGAAGCAGATGCATTTGCGGATGATGAAGCGGATGCGAGCGCTCATCAAGGGGCAGTATTAAGCGTTGTTGAAAAGCGTCGGTGCTCTAGAAAGCTCTAGTTAACGCTCATCCCAAGGACAAGGAAATAAAATGAACCAGTAATTTTTATGTCTGTTCTTTCGGAAGGAACCACTTTGTGGTTTTCCCCACGTTGCTAAAATTCACAAAAAGTGGGACGGGGAATGACGAAATTGGCGACATTATGCTTTCCATTACCTAAAGTGCATATAAATAAAATGCCTTTCATTTCAGACCAAAGGGTTCAACTTGAACACTTTCGAATTAAGAAAAATTAGATTTCCGGGTTACAAGTGTTTCCTAA
Organism: Pseudachorutes palmiensis; assembly: GCA_009869845.1. Lineage (NCBI taxonomy): Eukaryota > Metazoa > Arthropoda > Collembola > Poduromorpha > Neanuridae > Pseudachorutes > Pseudachorutes palmiensis. The sequence goes on from VNWY01000226.1 coordinate 61,034, forward strand.
TTTTCTCCTTCAGTTGAAGAGAATTGAATCAGGGCTCCGTGAAATGAATCAATTAAATTCTTCAATCCATTGTTCGGAATTGATTCTATCTATTTTCTAAAAGGGAAACTCGGAAAGAGTTTATCGACGTGACCATTCTAAAGTGACCATCGGACTTTCAGCCCTGGAATGGTACTTCCAGGTTCTGTTTTCCTTATGAAATTTATTCAAAATGGAAATGGAAAATGCAGAAATAGGTTTTAATGTCCTCCTTTGCAAAGACCTATTCAAATCAAGATCAACCTTGAGGGAATGGAAAACATATTTTCATAAAATGGAAAACACATGTATAATTTCAAAGATAATTATCCGAGCTTGTACTTTGGATGTGACCAAGCAGGGTTCAAAGCAAGGTCAAGGCTAAAGAAAAAGGTCAACCTGCAGTTCAAGCAAGTTGCGAGCTTTCATGAATGGTTGGTCAAGCACTCTGCTTTTTATTGCGATTATGGTGGATAGTGGCGAACTTTCACCTTGGAAGCATTTAGCTTTTACTTTCCCTGCAACTTTTATTGCAATAAAATCACTTTAAGGAAATGTACAATTTGACCTAAAGGCACAGAATGGCCAGTCTGGGAAAAAAAGGACAAAGTGGGTACAATTCTTGAGACTTGGGAAGTAATTTTGACGCCGTTTGGGAATTGGCAATTTTTTTTAAAGTGAACAATACATTGGAAAAACCAGTTAAACGATCAATGTCGTGGAATGGTTTATTGGAAAATTTTTGCTCATTTTTCTAATTTCCTTGCTAATTGTAAATTAAATTTGCATAGCTTTTGATGAATCAATTGAATTCCCCAATCATTCGAACAGGCTTTTATTTTTCCTTGTGGATGGAGAAACTCTGTGTAAAATCCGTCTTGATGTGACAAGTGAAAACAAAGTTTTTTTTGCAAAGGGAGGAATGGGATTTGGAATTTCAACATTTCCAGAAAAATAAAGTTTACGACACTCTCTGTTCCGCCCGTCGTCGTATCATAAAGTTCTTTTCTATTTTCCTTTTAACTTTCGTCATCATCTCATTTATATTTCATTCAATAACATTCGCAATCTGCAAAAGAACATTGACTTTTTAACCTCTGCTGAGATATTCTCAAAACAAAAACAAAGTCTCCACGTCTACTTCCGAATTTCATTCATTCAAGTCAAAGTGAAAGTCCTAGGAATCTGGAGCTTTGAGATTATTATAAAATGCCAGAATTTACGAATTACTGTTTTTCGGGAATTCCTGATAAGGGGATTCTTCCCCCGGTTTGAAGTGATCCTTGGCATTCAATTGGTTCAAAATTACATGTCTTTGTCCAAGGATGCCTCTGACGTGGGTCACTTTTGTACCGAGATTCTTAGGAATTCTGCTAATAAACTTTGGAACGTGTGTGTCTAGGGATTTCTAGAATTTGTCAAAGTCTGCTTGTCTTTTGTATACCAATTCTACAGATCGCTTGGGTACTATAATTTAATTTTAATTATGAGCTCCCATTCAGTTCTAGAAACAAAATTAGTTGTTTATTTCAAAACTTTGTATTGTTTAGCTTGAGCTTTTGTGTAGTGAGCCTCAGCGTATGAGGCATATGCTGTAAAGTTCATTTGATTTGTGTCTTTAATCCAAAGGAATTGTGAAAGTAGTCGCTTGGAAAATAAACAGAAAACTAGAGTGGGACTGGAACATGCAATGGGCGACACACAGGGCTTTTGAATGCTTCAATTAATTTATGGAAAGTTGTTATGATGGTCGAATGCCGGTTGTAAACAAGGCTGGTAAACTCCGCATTGTGTGCACATTAATCAAACGATTTGGCTAAGACCTTTGCTATCGCTGGAAACCACGTTTCGTGGGAAAGGACAAAAGAGGGCAAAATGGAGGCGACATTTGATACTTTGGAACTACGTCTCCAACGCCTTTGAACATTAAAAAATTCCAATGTTTTTTTTTCTTTTCCCCTTCCTTGGAGCTGTGACATGGAGTTGGTTGCAATCCGATATTCCTTTTCAATCTGATTTCTGGGATCGTATAATTCTGGTGTTAAATTGTTTGCAAGGAGATGCATAAGGTCCCTGATCTCTGGAACTTAAGATGGAATACGTCAGTCAACATCCGTTGACCTTGGAGCAGTTGACATTCGACGCAAAGGTTCAATGGCAAGATTGTGAAATCCAGAGAGTAATATGAGGCAACAGGAATTCATAAAGGCTCTGGATTTGGCAGTTTGACCGAATCCTGAATTAGTTCTGAAAAATGAACGCAAGGCAATTACGAAATTGATTTGACAACAAGGGCAAAGCTTCCTGAAGGCCCTGAGCTCCTGTACTTTTGGACAAGTGTTGGATTTGCAATCAGTAAATCCCATTTCGTTTTCTGTTTACACTGGAACCATATCGAGCGAGTCAAGAACCAAAAGCTTGTCTTTGAAGTGCGTCCCCGATTCTGAAGTAGAAAAATAAACATCGCAGGATGAAAAGATTTTGAAACAATTTTGAAAAAAGGAAAGTCCATACAAGTGTAGTATCTGATAAAAGCTCCATTTCGAGTGAGCTCTACATTATGGATGATCCCAATTGATCCAAGGGCCACTTTATTCCGATTAAAGCTTCGGAAATT
>VNWY01000227.1:0-63655 GCA_009869845.1 Pseudachorutes palmiensis
CCACGACCTCCACAGACTGTCTTCAAAAACAAAGAGTTTTTTAATTCATCAATTGAATTGTGATTTTATAGCCAAATTTTTAGCATTAATTTAGATTTATTAGCATCATCGTTAAAGGTCTAAAGGTCTAAAGCCTTCTGATTGGAATCCTTCAGTGGATTTCATCAGTATCTCTACCGTTTCACGCCTTCCAGAGATAGCCGGATTCTTTACTTTTTCTCCCTTGTTAAAATACATCAGCTGTCAGCCAGCCATTTAGAAATGTCAACTCTTCGTGATAAACAAATTGGTAATTACTCATTGAACTTTGACTTGTAGTTAAAACCGACCTCTTGCTCTCTCTCTAAGCTGCTCATTTCAATCTCTCACTCACTGGAAGCCGGTTACAATTGTAAATCGCTAATGCCCTCCAATGTTCCAATTTGGCTTTTTCGTTTTGTATTATAATATGTGAATGTCTTCCCTGGATTCATTGTTGAAAATTCCGGATTCGGATTTAGGTTCGTCTTCGGCCTCGCCATCGCGTCAGCTCTCGCGAAAATTGAGTGAAATTGATCAACACTGGGAGGATTTCTTCACTGAAGTACAAGCACCGGCAGACTATGAAGGGTACATTGGAAAAGTCAGGGATTTCGTGAAAGCCTACCCATCTCCAGAGAAGATTGTTTTGGTATCAAGTGGAGGGACGACAGTACCACTGGAACAACACACAGTCCGATTTGTGGATAACTTCAGCTCAGGAGCTCGAGGTGCAGCTTCTGCTGAAGTCTTCCTAGAGAAGGGCTACCGCGTCATCTTCTTCCATAGGCAAAAGAGTCTCATGCCGTTCAGCCGCCATCTTGGGAACGCCTTGGATCTTCTTGAAGTACATTGCACTGCTGGAGTCCGTGTGAAGGCTTCTGAAGTCCCCAAAGCACGAAAAGTTGTTGAAAAGTACCAACGTTTCAAGCCTTCTTGCTTGATGGTTCCATTTGTGACCCTTGGTGATTACCTCTGGTTGCTGAAAGGAATTGCAAAGGAGCTTGGAGAAGAGGGTCCACGGATCATGATGTACTTGGCTGCAGCGGTATCGGATTTCTATGTAGCCAAGCAAGACCTGCCGCAGCACAAGATGCAGTCGGAGGCAAAGCCGGGGATTGAGTTCTCATTGGTTCCGAAAATGTTAAAGCCTTTGACTCACAAATGGGCTCCATTGGCCTATACGGTTTCATTCAAATTGGAGACGGACACGGAACTGCTCCTTCCCAAGGCACTGGCAGCTCTAAAAAAGTATCACCACAACATGGTCATTGCCAACTTACTCGAGACTCGGAAGAAGACCGTGACAATGGTAGAACCGGATGGGACTGCTACCGTGATTGACAATCCTGACGAGTCACAAGAAATTGAAATCCTCATTGTGGACAAACTGGCGACCATGCATGCGGAATACGTCGCTACTTCTGGCTTTGCTCCAGCATCCGAACAACACTAATTTCCATTCCTATTTTATAGTAAATCAGCTCAAGCGAACAACGTAATAAAAGAACGTAGTATCACCGTAATTTCCTTGTCCTATTTCTTTTGCTTTTGGAGAGGGAGAGAGAGGTCAAATGTCATTTGGGGTTGGATTAATTGGTTGTTTTATTTTGTAGTTAGCGTCAAGCAAATGCTAAATCTGAATTCATCTGGATCGAAGCACGGAGAGCCTGTCTGGAAAATCTTGGTCTACGATCGCTTCGGACAGGATGTTCTCACGGCGCTTCTTTCAGTTCAAGAACTTCGGCAGACTGGTGTGACGCTTCATGTGTAAGCCACTCGTTTACTTTCATTTGGAACCATTTGTAGTTCAACCTGCTAATCAGTTTGCTCTGCTTTTCATCACAGTCTTCTTCATTCTGAGCGTGAGAACATCCCGGATGTGCCTGCCGTTTATTTCTGCATTCCCAGTGAGGACAATGTCGATAGAATTTGCCGTGATTTACAATCCAGTTTGTACGACCATTACTACCTCAATTTCATGACGCCAATTCCACGGCAGCAAATTGAGGACTTGGCATCTTCAGCGTGGCAGTCCAACTCCGGAAGTGCTATCCAGAAGGTAGGCTACAAGTCTTGGATTTCTGGAGAGATTTGACGTGTAACTTAACTTTGATCTTTTCCAGGTCTACGATCAGTACCTCAATTTCATTTCCCTGGAATCCGATTTCTTTGTGTTGAGGCATCAAGACGCCGATCATATTTCATTCTATTGTAAGTTCAGAATTAGGCCACTCCTGGTTTAGGTTTTGACCTTAAACACCTTAATTTTACTCTTGCTGTTGTTGGTTTTAGCACTGAACCGAGGTGGGGCGAAGGACACTGAAATTGACTCAATGCTGGATAGCATAGTCGAAGGGCTCTTTTCCGTATTCGCCACCATAGGCGTCGTCCCAGTAATTCGGTCCCCACGGGGAAATGCCGCTGATCACGTGGCAGAGAAATTAGACAAGAAGATCCGTGATAATTTACGGGATCCTAGAAACTCGTTGTTTTCTTCAGATCCAATGGCTTCTGGCCAATATACGTGAGTCTCTTTCACCAAACTCAAAGAAAACTGGCAATCTAACTGATTTTTTTTTATGTTAGACTCCATCGCCCGTTGCTGATAATCTACGACCGTGGAATGGACTTGACGACACCACTTCACCACACGTGGACTTATCAGGCCCTCGCTCATGACGTCCTTGACCTTAATCTCAATCAGATCAAATTCACGGATGAGGCTCCAACTCAAGGGACGAGTCGTCACGTCCCCAAGTCAAGGTCCCACGATTTAGACGATAGAAAGGATTTCTTCTGGGGAATGCATAGGGGGAGTCCGTTCCCAACCACGGCAGAAGCCATCCAAACAGAGCTGGAAGAGTATCGGAAATCGGAAGATGATGTGAAGAGACTCAAGGCCACAATGGTAAGACAAGTGTTCCACCATAAAAGGATGATTTCTATTGATTCTTACGATTGTTTTTAGGGATTGGACGGGAATGAATTACCGGCTGAAATTGGATCAGACATCTTGAACGACAACACTGAGAAATTGACGTCGGCCATAACTAGCCTTCCTCAGCTATTGGAAAAGAAGCGACTGTTGGATGCCCACACTTCCATTGCAACAGGTACATTTTGCATGACCTTTGACTCCCATGATTCTAGTAATCAGTCTATTTCCTTCAGCTATTTTGAAACAAATCAAAGATAGAAAATTAGATACATTTTTCGAACTGGAAACGAAGTTGATGAGCAGAGCAGCTTTGGAACGAGGAGTGTTGGATGTTCTGCTGGATCCAGAAATGGGAGTACCTGAAGATAAACTAAGATTCTTCCTAATTTATTACCTCACGGGGCAGGTGGATATGTCAAAGGTCAGTTTGCATTCTCTTGTCCCCAAAGAAATCCTCATTTTCCTTCATTTTTATAGAGTGAATTGGAGCAATTTACATCTGCCCTGGAAAGCGCTGGTTGTGATTTGGGCTCCATTGCATTTGTCAAGAAATGGATGTAAGCGTAGAGCCCCGTTGAAGCCGTGACAGCAGTACTAATGTCTTCTTCTTCTTCCAGATCTTACAGTAAAATGGGGTCAGTACAGACTTCCCAGTCTACCTTCAGTACCTATAACAAATCCAGCATGGGTATGTTCTCCAAACTTGTCACCGGATCTTCCTTCCTGATGGAAGGGGTTCGGAACCTGGTGGTGAAACGACAGGTATTTGATTGGTTCTCAGCTGCATGTTAAAGATTGTTTCAGTATTTGTATTGATACCCAAAACTCATTTTTAGAACCTGCCAATCACTCGAATGACAGAGGAATTGATGGATGGGAAAACATCACAAGAGACAGAAGACTTCCGATACTTTGATCCTAAAATGCTCAAACTCGGAGCACCCCCAAAAGCCACTTATACAGAAGCAATCGTCTTTGTCGTCGGTGGTGGGAATTACATGGAGTATCAGAACTTGGTCGATTCTTGCAAGGTGAAATAGCAACTAATCAACTAAAAATGCCAAAAATCACAAATCTTTTCTAAAATCTTTTCTTATTTGAACAGCCTAAAGCCGGTGCTGGGAGTAGTGGGCCTTCCAAGAAAGTGACATACGGATGCACAACGCTCATCAACGCCAAACAGTTCCTCCATCAGGTAAGAATGAACCTCACTTCCAAGCACAGCTTCCAAGTGACTGAATTTTAAAATGTCATTTAGCTCTCATCGCTGGGGAATGAGATGAAATGAGTCGAGGGTTTGGTGGGAAGCGTCCTTTTGGTGGTGTCCTTTTGGTCGCAAGCATCAAGCCTTGTAAAGGGAATTGCCTTGCAGAGCCTGTTTTGTAAAAATTACAATCTTAATTGAAAGATTTCGTATATTTTTTGGATAAATCTAAAAAATTAAAAAATGGGAGTGACTGGCTTTGCCATCGGTTGGAAAAACGCAAATCTTGGGATTTGAAAATTAAGATTTTTACAGGTTGGTTATGGTTAGGTCGATTGCCAATTAGATTCGATTTGTTGGCTGAATGTGTAACTAATTTGCCTTGAATGACCTTTGACCTGTGTATTGTTATTTTTGTATGTCTTTTGTTGTTGATGGAAGAAGGGAGAATCCAAGTGTGAAAGGGAGAGGATGCTCGAGAGACGAAGAAATTCCACGAGCAGCAGAAAGTCCAATGCCAGAAGCCCACCAACACCGAGCCAAAGACGTCCTCCTCCCTTGTCTTCTTTTGCTCTATCAATTACCTTAATTATCATCAATTGACCATGAATCAAGAACAACTATCCAGAACAACGTAAAGCACAAGGAAAAGGCAAGTGAGGAACAACAGAGTCAGAGGATTTCAATGGAATCACAGAATCACTACTCAACTGTTTCCGGCTCATTTTATAACCAAAGGGACTAAAGTAAGTCAATTAATCAACTTAATTAGTTAATCCATCCTTTGTAAGGGTATGGGGAAGCAGCAGTATTGCGTATTTTGTTACTTACACTGCACTATAAACGAATGGTGTGGATTTGATAGTTAATTTCCAACCTTGAACTCTTGTTATTCTTGTCGTTATGAATCAAAGCTATTCGTCATACACGTTTCATGATTTTTTTAATTGCAGACGCTGTGACGTTGCTGGAATTGAATGAAAATTATACCTTATCATCAGAGACAGCGCAACCTTTGACATAGCCGTCAACACGACTAAACGTCTATACGTGCAAAAGAAAGGCATGAATAACATTATTGGATACAGCGCACTTTGAAGTGGTTCTCATCAATTGATTGGCCAGAGTGTGACTCTCGTTTGTCTAATTCGTCAACTCTCCAGGAGTGTCGATTCTCCGAAATCCCACGCTACTTTATCCTCTTCGTCATTCATTGAGAAGGAGTCACCGCTTGAAGTGGGTGACATTTTCCTCCAGCTCAAATCTTCCAATTTACCTTGTTTGCATAGGCCAAAAGAAGATAATCCCAGTGTGCAGTTGATGGTACTACAACACGCGTTAATTCGTCCACCACTTTATATACCGTTGCTATCTTATCTCCTACTCCAATTGGACGGAAGTATCATCGACCAGCAACTCTCCGTCGTCGTCATCATTGGGTCCATTCTTTTGTCTGACACAGGCCAAGTGAACAACCTCTAGACGTCTCGACAACTACTCATCTGAATAGGATTTTGACATCTTAGCATGTGAACCATCCATCAAGCATTCAACACTTTTATTCGTAAAGTCTTTCAAGTTGTGACAGTTGTGTAAAATCGTGGACAGGATGCGTGAGTTCAAGGTCGTCGTCCTGGGAAGCGGCGGTGTAGGGAAGTCCGCCCTAACAGTCCAGTTTGTCTCTGGCTGCTTCATGGAAAAGTATGACCCTACCATTGAGGATTTCTACCGAAAAGAAATCGAAGTAGATGGTTCCCCGAGTGTCCTAGAAATCCTGGATACTGCTGGAACCGAGCAGTTTGCCTCAATGAGGGACTTGTATATCAAAAACGGTCAAGGCTTCCTCGTCGTCTACTCAATTACAAATCATCAGACGTTCCAAGATATCAAAACTATGAAGGAACAGATCAGTCGGGTCAAGGGAGCTGACCGAGTGCCTTTATTACTAGTCGGAAACAAAGTAAGTTGACTTTTTCGGATTAATCTTAAGCTTTTATCCAGAATGTCATTTATTCTAGCAGATTTCATCAAAGCATTGAATGGCGTCATTTTCACACCAAATTGAGTCTTAGTTTATTGGCGACATCCTGTTGTTGACAACTTGATAACCACCGTCTCACCCTTTTCAGCCTTTTCATTAGCTTTATCCTTTTAATTGATTTTGTCCCAAGGAGTCTCTCCTGATAATTTTATTCTGTTTTCCTTTCCAAAGTGGATTAATTCCATCGCCCCCACACGATTCTTGCATAAATCGAGCCACCACGATGTCAGTCCTGTAGTAATTGAGACCAGTTAATTAAAAGAGATGAAGATCCCTTTACATCTCTCAAAAGTAATTTGCTAACTGGTTGTTGCAAAGCCACTAAATCATAACTAAGTTAATCATAAAAATCCAAATCCACCATATCCCACAGAACACAGAAAGGAACAGAGGCCTAATAACGGTTCTTTAAAATCCTCTCTGCCAACGCAGATTATGTGTAAATGAATTAACGAGGCCATTATCATCATCAGTAGGAGATCCATTGCGGATTTTTTTACACACTGGAATCCTGCGATAACTGAAACCACTTGGCTACTACACCAAGTCATTATTTTGTCCTTTTGCTTATGTCGCTCTGTGAAAAAGGGAGCGCCAATTGGTCGGAATTTCCAGTGTGTCACCACAGACTTGGCTCGAAAGTCCTTTTCTAGCCAGCCTGGCCTAGTCTCTATGCGTTTCAATCCAAGTCCTAAAAACCACACATGACTTCCGGTTCCATGACTGATTATTGAAGAATTGTGTTGAATTTTTATCCTCAAGGATGAACCAGACTGCACGACTTTGGATCATTATGTTTCAATTTACAGAAGGATGCATGCTGTTGGGAATATTAGTTGATAACATTCATTTCTGCAGGCCTAGAAGCGTAAATAGCTAAAGCCAAAGCAAGACTTTTGCATTTTACAATCTCCCATATTGCTGTTCATGTTCCCATTGTTCTAATCGATAATGACGCCATTCTGATTCACCTCATCCTCACACACATACTCAGGAGAGGAAAATATATATGGATACGCAAAGTATATTTGGTTTTTGGAGATGCTGCTGGTTTAGTTTCTGTGATGATTAGTGATCAGTTTCTGTGACTTATGAGACATACGATTCCTTTTGATTAAGTTTTCAGGGTGTGCTCTGGGTGCTTTAAAGGACGATAATGAACGTCACGTCTTCATCCTGATGTTCTGCTGTAAGCAGAGGAATCAAATCTCGTTTTGTGATTGGCTTTCTCTAAAGGATGAGTCGTAGGATATTTATCATCATCGGAGTTTACAGTATGACAAAGGGATGATGAGCAATTAATGATACCTCCAGCACTCATTTCGGAGGCAGTGTGGTGTAACCGCTGAATCAATTAGTGAGTGTGTCATGGATGTGTTTACAACATCTCTGTAAGGATTCATTCCAAAGAGTTGCTTGAGTAGGTTCCAATTCCAGGGCCTTAATTAAAGTCAGCATAAATCTTCATTTAAGGATGCGCAGGATGAGTCAAACTTGGTCTTGGGGGTATAGCGGCGTGGCTTCATTTCCATTGTGACTCCATTCCATCGGAATCCAGAAGGATTTCAAAGGATTTCAAAAGGAATAAGAGATGATCCTGATCTTCCTCCTTTACCATAATTTCAGCTGCATTTTTTTGATTTAATGCAAAAAAGGTGCAAATTTACAAGGACAACAAGTTGGAAACAAAGTCCCAAACTATACGAATGGCTATGAAGAAGAATCTTTCATAAGGATAGAGATAGGGCGAAAATATTTTTGATTTTTACACTGGCGTTGAGCCTTTTCTATATTTTTTGACGTTTGACATTTCACGTGTGGAGGATATTACGATGAAAGTAATCGATTAGTCAGCGATGCAGAGAATGATGAGCCCGCCTCGTCATATTTCTCGTTAAACAAAAGTTTACATAAAGGCCCAAGGATAACAGTTTTCGGTTCTATAGTTTATTTGTCTTTGAACTGGATTAGCTCCGTGTGAAGAGGAATATGGATCATGTTTGTCATGAATTAAATCCACAAGTAAACAAAACGTGACAAGTCCTTGATAACAATAACAGCCTAGACTAAAATGGAAACTAGAGATGGACCAGGATTTAACCATTTGTAATGACTCATTAATTTTTTACTCTGCCCAAGGTTTGACAAAAGATGGATCCCAGATTCCATCGGGCTCTGGACTCTCTTTTTAATCCCCTCGTGTTTCTATACTTCAGAGTCAATGCACATGGAGTATGGCTTAAATGTCACCATCACGTTGTCAAACTCGGGCCCTTTTAACCCATTAAAGGTGATCGTAGTGTCATCGATTATTACTGGGTAAAAAGTAACGGCGGAGATAAGGAGAAATACCCGGTGGAATAAAATATTCAGGAAATTGCGTCCTAACCTCTAGTCTGAGATTATTATGAGTTTTCCCTTTGAGACAGAGAAAGTTCTGGAAATGAATTTTCATGAGAGGAAATTGGTCTTTCCCAGGTAATCGGAAGGAATAAATAAATAATTTGAGGGTAGTGGGCATCGATCCGAATTCGGATTAGTATAGGGAAAGTGCTGATTCAGTGGAGTCGAATAACAGGATGATGATGGTAACCTGAAGAAAAATTAATCTCAGGGTTTAGGCAACTGGCACAACCTGAGGCTTCTTCTAGTTTCTCCGTAGCAATCCAATTTCATTATTTCTAACCTCCATGGACAACTTTTTTATGGATAATACACGCTTTGCAACCAATTACTCTGAAATCTAGGGGCTCTCGAGAACTCCAGAGACTTCCCAGATCCCTGATGGATTGACGCTAATTGAATTTCAGAGGTTTGAGTTGATACCAATTTCATTTCCGGTTATGGTCAATTTCATAAAACTGGGTCAAGAAAAGTTCTCTGGATTCAGATTCAGCTTAGGAAGGAGGGCAATCAAATAAAAAATGATCGAGAATGATTTATTTTGTGTCTATAAGTGCCTCAGTTTGTCATAAAAGTTGAAGTTTTCTATTATTTTTAAATTGCTTTGGTGTTCCCATCATCTCTTGTGTCTGCATTGGTTTAATGATTAAGTGAAACTGAATTAAAAGTGACAAATGCGAATGAAGACGCTTTATCACTTTTCAACTGAGTTTCCTTCAGTTTCATACACTTTATAATTCATTTTTTTATTTTAAAGTTTAGAGTCTAAAACCACAATTTTCTCAGGCTCAGGCCCTCTTGGCTGTTGGATTGGTCTATTGCTTTTTGAATCTTGGAGATAGTCATATCATAAGGGATTTCGTAATAAGGTTTGAATTGTGAAAATGAGCATAACAATGGACTTTGTTAATTTGGCAATTGGTTCCTTGAATGGAAAGGAGTGAACTTGAGGCCTCGACCAGAGAATGATAAAATTCAATCCCAACGGCTTGCCTGACGGGAAGGATAACATCCAAGTCATCCTGCATGCTTCGATTGTTGCACCTGCCAATAATAAATTGATCATCCCACAGGGGAAACTTAACCAATTTGCACAAGAGGCTTGTCCATGTCCATCTAAAAACTTTTGCAGCACGAACAGCACGAAGAGAGTGACAAGGAAAGACAAGGAATGACAGAGGAAGGACAGCAGGAGGGAGTGTTTCCCTTAATTCCAGGAGGAGCGGTTGACAGGAAAATCAGAGAGTGAAAGTTTTAGGTGAAAGCGTGACAGGAAGGTTCATGAAGTCTAGACTGAGGGTACTGGATGAAAAGGAAATTGCGTGTCAATTCCCTCGTGTATTTCTTGATAAGTTTTAATAATTCCTTTGATGAATGGTTGTGGTGACGCTAAAAGGTGGGCTAAAGGGATCCCTCCAATGAGAAATGAATCCCTCTAAATGGCCCTGCTTTCTACTTTTATGGAAGTGATTTTTGAGTAATCAGGATTCTTTATAGCTGTAGTAGCTTTTGTTATTTGTTTTGATTAAAATGGATGGAGGAGGATGATTGACAAACGCCTTTGGACCAAGAGGGATGGATTACACATCTTTTGGGGGAATGATCATGACCATTAATTCTTATAGTATTATTTTGGAGATGACAAATTGTCATCAATCCACTGAGGAGGCCATTACATTTAATTCTCTTTGAGTTTAGCTTGATTTGTGGTGGTGGCAGGGACGTGGAATTGGACAAAAGGATGATGAAAGGAAAACAAAATAAAAATGTTTTGGTCCCTTCAACTCTCTCTCTCGAGTCTGATTGAGAAATCGAGTTTATTATTGTTAGTGTTTTACTCCAATGCCGTTCAAACAAATCAGACTTCACAGCTAGCGGAATATTTTAAGCTCAAGCTTAAGTTGAACAAACTTTAGGCTGAATTGAACAAAGCCTGGAACCAGTGTGATGAGTGATGAGGAAGTTTAGGAGTCACAAGAGGAAGTCGACACATGAAAACATGATCGACCGTGGTTTCATCCACTCTATTTTTCCGAGACCTTAACGGACCTTTGAGTCCTCCTGGTTTGAATCTCTACCAGAAAAACTTTAAGGGTAATGATGCAGAGGCTGCAGAGATCCGTTCTTGGCATCTTTCTCGTTAATTTGCAGACATGATGAACCGTTTTGGCAGGAGGTTGTTGTGTGTGTGCATGTGATAAAACACAAGTCGAGAACTCCTTGTTTACAAGTGACGCATGTCTTGTTGGATTCAACTCTAATTTCTAATTTTTCTGTTTCAGGTAGATCTGGAACATCAGCGTGAAGTATCGAAGCACGAAGGAATGTCCCTAGCTCAACTCTGGGGTTGTTCGTTTATCGAAACCTCGGCCAAGAACAGGACAAATGTCAACGACGTCTTTGCAGGTAAATTAAATATTAATTAATATCCCTTCAACTTCTTATTTTCTTTTTTTTATCAATGTGCAGAAGTTGTTCGTGAAATGAACTGTCGACCTAGCAAAAACAAGCAGTCGTACTGCTGTAATCGTTCCTTATCCTGTAGTATCCTTTAACAAGTCCAGCATTACAAGACAACAGACTCAAGAAAGAAGAATCCACAACAATGGCCCCACTTTAGTTTAGAATTTGGATCGTTTCGGAATAGGTTTCGTCTAGACTCTGGAAAAAGCGAACAAATGAACATGCTCATTTTCAAACTCGACGACCTTAACGTTCTTGCATTTATAACTTATACTCCAGGGACAAAATGGCTACGGTAACATTTAAAACTGACCTTTTCGACGACCCGATTAAGAATCAATAATAATAACGTGGATTTTACAAGTGGCTTCCCCCTAACGAAATGAATCTCTTTGACTCAAGTTAGTTTCCCTCTTTTTGATGAATTGTAAAAAGACGAAAAGCCTCTAAAAACAAACTTGGAAGTGGAACAAATGTTGACCAATTACGGCAGCGTAATTATGGGTTCAGCCTTTAACAGGAACAGCGCTTTAGTACGGCGCGGTGTGTCTTTGTGTCCCTGGCCCAACTTACTCGGCTTCCTTTCTTTTTCTAAAATTTAAAAATTTGTCACTGTATAGGCAAAGTGCCTCAATTTGGACACAATTTTTATCAATTTTAAAAAAAACTTGAGGGGCTCTTCACTTCTTTGACACTGTAGAGCCCAGACACTTAAGAGCTAATGAAGATCCTCTTTTTGACAGGAAATGATGAAAATATCAAGTTGTAAAGATGTTTTTTTGTAGTAATTGCGTATTAGAAAGGAACTTGTGATGAATATTATTATGATAAAAGGGGTTCATTAGGATTTAACTGTACTTTCCTAGTACTGTGACGTGTACCTATCAATTTATAAAAGTGGTAATTGTAAAGGGCAACGCTTCTTTGGACTTTTTTCATTTCACACGCTACACGTGCGTAATTATCGACATTTTCCATGAATGGGGGGACTTTAGTCCACAAAAATAGACTGACAATAATTACAATTTATACGTAAAAAGGACGGATTGGAGTTCGAGACAAGAACCATCCCTTGACACGATGACGGACACTTTGACCTTTGCCATTATGTTGTTTTGTTGCTCGACATACAAGTAAAAGGATGCCAAGTTATACCCTATATGTAGTTGATTAAGCAATAAAAGTTAAGTACGAGGAGGTTAGTTAGTTTGGAAACTTTTGTTTTGTTGAAAGTTTTAAGTTCTCCAGGCCAGTGCTTTCGAGTGTTTCGCCAAACTGTGAAAGCACAATCGATAGGAAAAAGTTAAAATTGTCTTACTTTTAATGAAAGAACTTTGGCATGGTGTAACGTATGTTTGGAGTACCAGAGATAATTTTCTTAATTACAGAAGATGATACCAAATTTTTCTACCAGAGGATTTTAAAGTGTGGATTTTCTCCGGGAAAAGGAATGATTGTATTTTTCCAGAACCTCCTCTTCCATTTTCTCCAGTTTTGGAAGAGAATTTTCAGGCAAGAGGGAGGGGAAGTTATAATTATCAACTTTGTGACTACTTCCGACTGATTGGTTGAGTGTTGCGGTTTGTTTGTCAATGCGTAAACGCCTCGTCTTTAGACAGTTAAGTACCTAAACGTTAATTATTAATTCTTAACTCCAACTCCCCCAAAATTATTTATACGAAACAAAACTCTGTGAGATAATAAAAACACGTTTTATTGTCTGGAGAAAAAGGTCTCTTTTGAAATTAAATTAAAATCTATCAAGCCCCAATTAAGAGTTGGTAAAACTAACTTTAAAAAATGATATCAAACTTAACTTTCATTCCTCTGCTAGATAATCCAACTCCGGCAGGCTCCGTTTATGACTGAAATTTGTAAACCAAGAAAGAAAATTTTGTACAAATTGTAAAAGTCAAAGGAAATCGGAGCGATGATGGAGTTACCTGTGAAGCATTGCTGTTGATGACAACGAATTTAGGACCAGCTGCCTTTACAAGTTGAGAAGCAGTTGTTGGGGCAGCTCGTTGGACGCTTGCTGAAGCCGTGGGTGCTGTTGAAGGTGAAGGTGTGGATTTAACAGCAATCGCTTGCTGTTTTAGGTCCAATGCTTTCTGCTGAAGCACAGCTCCACTCAAGTACTGGGCCAAGTAACCAAATTCCTCTTTGTACTCTTCAAATGTATCGGGATACTTTTGAGTCTTTAAAATTGGACAGACGATTTTCTGTTAAATGGAATTTGAAGATAAGTTATTGAACCATGATTTAACATTTAAAATTTTAAACCTTTACCCCAATCAATTGCTTGATTTTCATTGCAGCTATTTTGTCAGCTTGTGTGTGTCCAACTCCATCCAAAGAGAACTCAATTCGATTACCGAGTTCTTTGATACGGGGTAGAACAAAGACCTTGGTAGGCTCCATTCCAAGTTCACCGAATCCTGAGATTGCGCCGTAAACGGATGCCAAGGGTGTCTTCTCGTTAGTCAAAGCGGAACTAAACACTTGGGTGATCCTGGTTTGAATGTTATTCGTAGTTGTGGTGTAGTTTTTACAAATGATGGATAGCAGTTTTGCAGCAAAGTCACGAAGGGCCCAGTGGTTGTCAGCCTCGGGACGTGTGCACAGTTGCTTACTCACGACGCAAGTGGTTACACTCGGAATGAGTTCATGAAGCTGGAAAAAATACATTTTGAGTTGTGTATAACACGAGTATATAGGGACTTACGTATTTTTCAAGGTAAAGGGTAGGGTTATCCAGAAGAGCTTTGACCATTCGCATCAAATAAATCAAGAGAGCTAGCATGTACTGGACCACGTTAACTCGTACTCCCTCTGCAATAAATGTACACAACCGTGGAAGCAGCTCATAGAGACCAGGGTCATTCGTGAGGCTCTGCAACGCCTCCTGAAGAAAATCATAAAAACAAACCAGTCAAAACAAAAACTATCCGTCCAAGTTTTCCTTCCTCGAATTACTCCTTATCATAAAGTTAACTTAATACCGATCGTTTAGTTTCGTCGGATCCCACACAAGCTTCTGTGATTTCTTTGTAGTACAACTGCTGCTCAACTGACAGCTCATGAGTGGCGAGTTGCTTGATGAATACTTGCTCTGACGTCTTGAACTTGATTGGTTTCCCAACCGTCGGAGTAAACGGGCCGGAACGCTGATTCAAGTGTCCACCCTTGTGCTTTCCAGCTGGATCCACACTATCCAATCGCTGCTGATCCCTCGACAAGAGTGGCGGATTTTCAGGGATCGAGGGTTGGACCCCTTCAATTGCAAGCCAATGAGTTCTTATTGACACCTCCAGCGGAACCTTAGGAAGCGGAGAGTTTACTAACTCGGATAGGTCGACTTCCTTCTCCTCAATAAAATGAAGTTCACGACCTCCTCCAGATACAAATCGGAATGGCAGTAATTCATCAGAAGATCCATAGATCGGCTACATAAAAACACCANCACACCCAGTAATTTCTTTTATGCACAAGTGGTTAGCCAAATAAATTACCTCTACGTTCTTCACTTTCAAAGCGTTATCAAAGTCGTCAGTTGAGAGTCTCATCCTTTTCCCCTTCTCCATGAATTTCACAGCGTCTTGTAGGATATGACGAAGCCGGTAAGTCACATCTTCAGCAAGTTCCTTTGCAGCTTCGTCCTGCATGTTAGAAATGCCAACTGATTCCGCCATTGCCTTGATGGAATCGACATAAACAGCTCCACCGCCTGTCGTAGGCTGGGCTTGAGTGCTCGTTGACGGCCGATTCTTTTCAGCCATGTTGACCTCAACAATCCACCCTGTGACCTGAATCCGGTTACCAACTTTAGGTCCTGAAAGGATGTTCCTGACCAAAGTGAATGATGATGATGTTCCTGACGTTTAATTGGGTTGAAAAATACAATTAAAATTGCACAAAAAATTGCAAATTTTGACAAATTTTGTCGAAATTGAATAAAGAATTCAAAGAAATTAAACGCTTCAAAATCCCGCCAGTTCAAGGCCAGGGATTCACAATTTGACGCCGCAGGGGCGACGTTTTTGCCATTCTTTTCTCGGCTTCAATCAATTAAGAATTTTGATAGAAATTAGCTTAATTGCGTTATTGTTAATTGCGTTAATCCCAGGTGTCGTTCTACCTCGCTAACTGTGGCCCACTCTGTCAAATTAATTTCTCGGCTTCAATCAATTAAGAATTTTGATAGAAATTAGCTTAATTGCGTTATTGTTAATTGCGTTAATCCCAGGTGTCGTTCTACCTCGCTAACTGTGGCCCACTCTGTCAAATTCTTTATCCAAATTGCAACATTTTTTTTAATAGTCGTGGAGCACTCGCATCATTTTGAAATTCCTAAAGACGAAAGTTTCCACTGTAATTTTAAACTTAGGCTTGTAAAGCTAAAAACATTTTAGAATTGAAAATATTGAACAAGTACTGATGTTCAGGGTATGATGGTCCTGAGGTTTTATATACTGGAAAGACGTAGTTAAGTTGCTCAATTTTGGCAGTGACTGTTGACAGTTTGAAGTACTGTAATTTTAACCTTAGGCTTGTAAAGCTAAAAACATTTTAGAATTGAAAATATTGAACAAGTACTGATGTTCAGGGTATGATGGTCCTGAGGTTTTATATACTGGAAAGACGTAGTTAAGTTGCTCCATTTTGGCAGTGACTGTTGACAGTTTGAAGTTGATGGGCGTAATACGAAGGTGTGACTATTAGAATTCTAAACCTTAATTAGTTACAATTAGTCTAATCCTGAGTGTGAATGGATCCTTCCTACTCTTTTCGTAGTAATTGGGGTCTGTACTGTAGCCGAATAACTCCAAATCGTAGGTTCGGGGTGTCCTGGTTTTACGTATAAAATGGAGCACGGCAGGAGACTCACCGGAGACTTCAAAAAGGCCGAATTCATTCCCTCGTACGATTGAATATCGAATGCGATTCTGAAAAATTGAAAGAAATGAAATGAAAATGAAAGATGAGAAAGCACTGCGGTGTGTTTACCATTTGCTTCACAGCAGGCTGGAGCTGGAGGATTTTGTATCTTGGTTTGGTATGGTGCATTGGCACAATTAGAATCAACTGGTCATCCACATCGCTGTGATGCTTGGACATTACTTCATTCTGATTCCGGTCGTAAAGGGAGACATTCGATGTGGTCATGATGGAACGTCGGCTTCGTCTACTCGCAGCTCCCACCTGGATTGAAACAAAAATGTCAAGTTTGAATTTGTTTGTTTTTGTCCAAGTTTTACTTTGCATGAGAAGCATCCCTCGGTGGCGATATACTGGTCTGATTTGTCTCCTTCATACGACAAGTCTTCTCCAATGTAAGCACCGTAAGCTGGCGGTGTAATGGTCGTTAGGCAATGTCCCTGTGGAAGAAGATTGGAATTAAAGATTTTATTTACCCATGACCTCAGATTTACTTGTCCAATATGGCGATATCCTGGTGGACAGCCGCAAGCATATTCATTTCCATGGGAAGAACAACCAAAGGCACAAGGGCTTCCAATGCAACTGCCGCTCAGCTAAAATTAGAAAACGTCAACCAAAGTTACATCGATAGATCCAAGTTTATTCCCCCTTGAGCATAATCTCCGTACCTGAACACATTTGAGCTGGACAGCGTCAAATTGTTGTCCATTTGGACATTGACATTGGTAACTGCCAATAGTGTTACGGCACAAAGCTGCCCCGCAAATGTCAGGTAGGTTGCATTCGTCCTCGTCCATACACTGATTGTAGTAGTAGTGCTGACTATAGCCTTCTGGACAAGCACAGCGGTATCCACCAATGGCATTCTGGAAAAAGAAATAATAAAGACTTGGTGTTGAATTGCTCTCTTCTCGTATTACCTGACATCCATGTTGACACCGAGTGTCGTCAGAGCATTCGTCAGAATCAACGCACTGCGTCCCACTGGAATCTGTCGAAAATCCACGGGGACAGATGCATCTAGAAAATGAAAGATTAATCACACCGTTCAGGGGTGCTTATAAATCAAAACGTTTTACTTGTAACTCCCCAGCGTATTGATGCAGGTTCCAGGCGGTCCACAAATTCCTGAACCCTCTTCACATTCGTTATTGTCTGAAGATTTCATGGTTGAATTTTACGATTATTTGTAATAAAAGGTGAAAAATGTTGATGTGTACCCAAGCATTGGTCCCCTTCTTGACTGTAGCCAGGCGCACAAACGCATTTGTAGCTGCCTTGAGTGTTGACGCATTCATTTGTACATGGACGACCAATTGCGCACTCGTCAAGATCTTTGCAAGTAACGCCGTCGCTCCCAAGCACCCAGCCCGGCGGGCAGGTGCAAATGTAGGATCTGTAAAAGAAAAAAAAGGTTTACCCTGCAATTCTGCCCCAGGAGTAAACAGTTGACATTTACGAATCCACTTACCCATCAGTGTTTTGACAAACGTGTGAACACAGCTTCTGGTTTTGCTCGCATTCATTCAGATCTTCAGAACAGAATCAGATTCAGAACAAGGGTTTGACACAAATGATAAGCATGAGGTTGATTTGGATTGTACCGACGCATCGAGTTCCAGTAACGTCCGTTTTGTATCCTTTGTGACACATACATCTGTACGAGCCCATTGTGTTGATACACATTCCATGCTTGCACAAATCAGGTAGAATGACGCATTCATCTAAGTCTAATGACAAATCAAAATAAGAAAATTAGAAAACGAATCTGTTATAATTGACAATTCAAGGTTTACCTTTTCCATCTGCCGCAAACCCGGTTTCCATGCATAGCTGGCTATACGCTGTGGAACCAGATTTGGGACACGGTTCACAGAGTGACCTTGGAGAAGCTTGCCAGGCAGCTCCTAAATAGACAGGAAGGTTACAATCCTGAAATTGGAAATCAATTTGTTTTTAATTATTCAAAAGGCTACCCATTGTGCAGCAGCAATCCTGCTTAGTCGTTCGTGCAAGCGCTGTCAAGTCCCTGCTCGAACACTGCCCACCAATCATGTGTCGGAAGCAGAAACCTTGCCTCTTGTCTAAAAAAATAAAAGACTAAGTTTAGACACCGCGTGATTGAAAATAATTCAGACACAACGTACCAATACATTCGCTGAAATCAGAAGAGGGTTCGTAGCCATCGAAGCAGTCACATCGATACGACCCTTGAAGATTCAAGCAGCGACCGTTTTTACACAGCGTAGGATCCTGTTGGCATTCGTTCAGATCTCGGCAATCATCCCCTGAACCTACCTTTACGGGAGGTCAAGAAAGCATTTCTGGATCAAAACCGAGATAAACCAAGATGGCGGTGTTTGTCTCCATTACCTGTTGGTATCCTTCAGGGCAGATACACATGAAGCTTCCGATGAGATTCTTGCAAAGGAATTTGCAATTATTGGCTGTTGCGCATTCGTCTAAATCGTTACAGTGCTTTCCGTCTGGAGCCAGGGCGTAGCCAAATGGACAAGCACACTTGTACGAGCCAACGGTATTGTGACAACGGAAAGCACATTGATGTCTCCGCTCCTTGCACTCGTCATCGTCTGATAAAGATCGATTAATTATTCCTAAGGCTAATGATAAATTAAAACTACTTACCTTCACAAGCTTGCATAGCTCCTGGTGTAAATCCATCAGCACAGCTACATTCAAAACCACCTTCAGTGTTAAAGCAAGTTCCGTTCCCACAGATCCCTCCAGCCTGGCATTCGTCTTCGTCTGAAAAATCGCATAGTTTCTTACGTTCAAAATACAAATGTGTGTACGAATACAACTGTTCCTACCAACACATTTCTTCATAGTTCCATCTAATTTGTAGCCCGGCGGACATTCACAACGGAACGATCCGTCAGTGTTAATGCATTCGCCCCCTTCGCAAATGTCCACAAGGAGAGTACACTCGTCCAAGTCTTGACCTGACACACCGCGTCCTGGACCTTCTGGACAAAGCTTCTCAAATTCACCTAAATTACACCCAAGCCTTCAAACGTGGATCATCATTTGTATGGTGAGATTTTCTTTACTAGAGCCTTGGGAAGGGCATTGTTCGCATGTACTTGAAAAAGCCCTTCCGCCTGTGCAGCAACAGGAAGCACGGCTCAGGTAACCATGTCGAGGACTTGTGCAAATTGGTCGTCCAAATTGTCCTGCTAAAGTTTTTCGCCACAACAAAA
Source organism: Pseudachorutes palmiensis (assembly GCA_009869845.1). Taxonomy (NCBI): domain Eukaryota; kingdom Metazoa; phylum Arthropoda; class Collembola; order Poduromorpha; family Neanuridae; genus Pseudachorutes; species Pseudachorutes palmiensis. The sequence goes on from VNWY01000227.1 coordinate 19,233, forward strand.
CATATTGAAAGCTCAATCGTAATAGGTCGCAGTCTCACAGTTAAGTCACCCCTTCGATTTGCTTACATGACTGGATTCCGTCGTAACAGAAGTCTTGTCTTGTGTCGATACATCGCTTCCCGTCAGGACTTAGGGCAAAGTTTATCGGACAGTCACAGCGGAATCCACCTTCAGTGTTCACGCAGGTTCCGTCAATACACAGTTTCGGATTTAGAATGCACTCGTTCAAGTCTGGAACAAAAAAGAATCCCAATCAAACCATTTTCTAGAAATTAAAGGTAAAGCTTAATTTCTCTTCCGCTTTACCTCCACAATAATTCCCATCAGAGGAGACTTCGTATCCATTTGGACATGAGCAAATGTACGAGCCCATGACATTTTGACAAGTTCCAGGCGCTGGACAAGTATTTGGAACCTAAAATCTCTCTCATTAGGAAAAACATTCTTTGCAGATCGTGTTTTAAAATCTTACTTCGACGCACTCATCCAAGTCCCTACAATTCTGCCCATCAGGGGTAAGAATGTAACCATCTGCACATTGACATGTAAAAGACCCTTCGGTATTACGGCAGCGACCGTTCCGACACTTTCCGTTTCCAAACATCAGTTGACATTCATCCTAGAAATAAAAATACTTGAGACTTTTGATCTAATTCAATTGACTTTCTCCCAATCTAAACTTACAATATCCTCACAGTCGTTGTTTGGACTCAATTTGAAACCGTTGTGACACATACACTTGTGTGACCCGAGCATATTAACACAAGTGCCATTCCCACAGATTCCCTGAGAACAAAAGGTCAAATTGTGAATTTTATGAAATGTTGTGACATACAGGGGCACGCTGACACTCGTCAAGATCAACACATGAATCCCTTCCAGGCGTCAGAGTGAAACCACTGCGACAAATACACTGGAAACTTCCTTGATAGTTGTTGCAAGTACCGTGGCTGCAAATCCCTGGTCGTTCTAGGCATTCATTTGAATCGAGGCATCTTCTTCTACTATGGTCCAAATTATACCCTGAAACAAAAGTAAAGCAAAAGCCAAGTGAACAGGGCGACAGGGTAAAAACGGAACTTTTCCCAAGGTCGAACCTTCTGGACAGCGACATTCAAAGCTTCCAGGTACGTTGATGCACTGGGCATTCCCTTGGCACGGGCTTGGATTCCTATTACATTCATTATCGTCGACGCAAGTGTGAAGGGCTTCATCATAGACGAAGCCACGGTAACATTCACAGCGGAAGCTTGACGGGGTGTTGATACACACTCCGTTCCGACAGAGTTGAGGCATCAGTGCACATTCGTCTATTTCTTCTGCTTGACCTGTCATTGGGTTGACAAATTGACCCGGCTTCAGCCCGCAAAGACTAGCGTACTCGGCTGTCGGTGATTTTGGGCATGGAAGGCAAGCATCACCCCAAGCATCCCCTGGATCAGTAAAAATGAGTCCAAAATCCGAATGTCAATGGTGAGACCATACCCATTGAACAGCAGCAGAGCATTCGCGTCTGCCTGCTTCCCATTGGCTGAGAACATTTGAGCGTAGTGACATTGAATTCCATGAAGCACGGTTCTTTCCTCATGTCCACACACTCGCCTACACAAAAATGTAAAATTTGTGATCTGAGTAGTTAAACACAATAGTCCTTACGTCCATTTGGGAGGACCATGTAGCCAATAGGGCAAAGGCAATGGTAGCCACCGTCGTCATTGATACAGTCGCCGACTCCACAAACTCCAGGGTCTTCGATACATTCGTTTGAATCTGGAAATCAAGAAAAACTGACATGAAAGAACCCATCCAGATCTTCCTCAATGCCTTACCAATGCACATGGCTTTTGTAAAATCAAGTCGATACCCAGGGTCGCAAGTACACATGAACGATCCAAATGTATTGGTACACTTCCCGTGAGCACAGATAACTGGTGTAGATGCCATATAAAAATTGAGAAAGAGATTTTTAATACCAAGAATGTTTGTGTTCAAGGTAAAGGTTTGTGTTAAGTTTTCCCTTTCCGTTTCGTTGTCCTTTTAAAAGTATTCAATTAAATGGTAATAAAAGATAAAAATACTTACCCCCAAATTCACATTCGTCTATGTCTTCCAAAACTACCTGGGCAAAAGTATAACGCATGATCAGGCCCAACGACATTGTGACCTAAAGTCCTCTGTCCTCACCGTGTTTCCATTGGGACGAAATCCATTACCCCCGGCGCACAGGAAATTATGATCCTCTGACCCCTGTACTGGACATGCTTCACACATTGGACCCCAACTAATCCCGACGGAGCAACAACAACTGGCCCTTGTCATCAACTCCCCGACAGGGCGGGTACATTCTCTCCTTCCAAATGGTCGCCGACCACGTGACTCCTCGCCAGCGTCCAAGTAGCATTGGGTCTTCCTCCTATCTGAAATTCCGGAAGCAATTTATACATTTGGGGCAGCTGAAATTGAGACTGTCGCTTACCAACGCAAGCGTTACCGCTCTCGACGAGATCATAGTCTGGAGGGCACTCACAAAAATAGGACCCTGGCCGATTGATGCAAGTACCGTACAGACCTAAGGTCACAACATTAAAATGAAAGAGGTGTGGTGGCAGAAATTGAACAAACTTACAAGCATGTGGACTTTCGCATTCATTTATGTCACTACAATTCCCTGGAAATTGGAATTGGAATGAAAAGTTCTGAATATTTCAATGTGTACCTACCACCACCAGAATCCAGTCGATATCCAGTATTGCAACTACATCTAAAAGCGCCTAGGATGTTCTCACACTTTCCTGAAAAATGAATGTCCATAAAAGTCAGAGTTTAGAAAGTCACCAGTAATCCCCTTTATTACCCTGAAAGCATATTTCCGGAAAAATTCTGCATTCGTCTATATCAACACAGGAACGCTTTTCCGAATCCCGGTTCATGAAGCCATGGTCACATTCACAAACGAAGGAACCAGGTTGATTCAGGCATTGACCGTATTCACACAAATTCGGATTATCGGAGCATTCGTCCACTAGAATTTTGAAATTGATCATCAATGGGAGTTCCATCGTAAAAGCACCGTTCTATCTAACTTACCGTCAATGCAATTGTGGCCGTCGCCTTCGTAGCCGACATCACAGGCACACTGGACAAGGAAAAAGATGTCAATTAAATGCAACCCTTAAAACCATGGAGTTTAGTTACCCTGAAGCTACCCTCCGAGTTAATGCATTGTGCATCCGGGTGGCATCCGCCATTATTTAATTGGCATTCGTTCAAATCTCGACACGTGACACCGTCCCCGGTCCAACCATTTTGACATCTACAATCGTACGAACCCTGGAAGCAACAATTGACAAATGTGTAGGAGATAAATCATCAAATGCAGTGTTCAAATGAAGCGACATTTGGCAATTTATAAAAACTAAGTTTATGAGCTCGGGTAGCTACACGTAGGTATTGATGTAGTAGTAAATATTGAAAATTTGAAATGCACCTCAGTGTTAACGCATTCTGCGTTATGTGCGCAGTTGAAATTGCCCATGAGACACTCGTCTTCGTCGATACATCCTGGACCAAGTTCTGGCCGCACAGAGAATCCATCTTCGCATCTACAATTAAATGAGCCAATCGCATTCTCGCATCTACCGGCCTCGCCACAAATGAGAGGATCTCCTCGACATTCGTCCAAGTCTGGAATTATACACAAAATGCATTCGATTTGTATTTCACTGATATGAAATATTCCTATTAATACCAAGACAGGTTGAGCCATCAGGGGAAGGCAGGAGCCCCTTGGTGCATTCGCACTGATAATTGCCTGGGACATTCTCGCACTTGCCACCATTGCACACTCGAGTATTGTCTCTGCACTCGTCCACTAGCAGTAAACAGGCATTGTTGTTTTTGAATTACACCTTTAATTAGATTTCCCTTATGTATTACGGTAAGTACCGTCAGTGCAGCTCTTCCCGTCCAGGAGAAGTTGATATCCGGGAGAGCAAGCACAAGTATAACTTCCGGGAGTGTTCAAACATGCAGATTGACAGCCGCCATTGTTAATACTACACTCATCCACGTCTGGAATTTGACACAAAATGCATTCGATTTATATTTCACGATATGACAATTCCAAAGGCTAAAAGATAATTAAGAATTACTTACCTTCACAATGAGCTCGATTGCTGCCAGTCTGTTGATAACCGTCGTTGCAGATGCATTGGAACGTACCCATCATATTCTCACAAATCCCATTGGAGCAGATACCACTCGATCGTGAACACTCGTCAACTGAAATTAAAAACTTGAAATTCTAAATCTAGGTTCCATCCTAAGCTCAATACCGTCCTTGCACTCTCGCTGGTTCGGGGCAAGTTCAAGGCCAGGGGGACAATCGCATCTGAAACTGCCAAGAGTATTGACGCAACGACCTCCACGACAGAGACCCTGCAATTAGAACCACGTTGGATATGCGTCGAAAATGAACGTTAGGTCAAAGCTGTTACGATTTTCCCAATGAAACTCACCGGCGTTCGTTGACACTCGTCAAAATCTGTGGAAACGAATTGAAATATGGTTATTGTGGCCTGGGAAATTGGAATTCCTTACCCATGCAAACTTGCATGACCATTGTGGACTCGAAGCCTTCCTCGCAGTCACAAGCGAAGCTTCCTGGAATGTTTCTACAGGTTCCATTTCCACAGACAGACCCCATAATAAGGCACTCATCAATGTCTATTTTGAAATTGAAATCGAAATCAATAGTAAAAGACTTTGCCAGTTTAACTGATCGTTTTACCGATGCATTTGATCCCATCCTCATCCAGGGCGTAACCTTGATGAACCAGAAATTAAAGAAAACGTTTGTATTTTGTATGTTGTGTACCTTGATTGCATCGACATGTATAAGATCCTATTGTATTACGACACCGTCCGTTTTCGCAGATTCCGGGTATCATCGTGCATTCATTCTAGGACAAGTTGGACACATTCTGTGATGAAATTCATCAGGATTGATTGCGGCTGGAGAATGTGTCGTAAAACTGTGGCTTACAATGTCTTTCCGTCCACTGGTCCCGACTCCGCGTGGACAGAGCTGAGCAAAGGTTTCACTTCCGGGTCGAGGACACTGGAGACAGTCACGTCCCCATGCTCTTTGAAACAGACAAGAATAAGTCATAATAGCATCACAAAAATGCCAAAGAACACCTTACTTTCCGACGGTGCAACAGCAATCGGTTCTGAGGTAGTGACCTTCCAGCGGATGCGTGCATTCCCCACGTTTGACTTGCATGTAGCAAAGTTCTTCCCGTCGGTCCACGCACCGTGTCCCACCAGCTTCCAATTCCAATCCAGGTGGACATCTAAAGCATACATGATTTGCTTGTTGTTGAGCTCGGGAGATTATTTCCAGAACACTCACGTGCAAGTAAAGGACCCTTCGGTGTTGACACAAGTCCCTCCGCCTTGGCAAATTAGAGGATTCAATTCACACTCATCAACATCAGCACACGTTTTTCCATCTAACTACAATTAAAAAAACGTTCAACAGTGTGTAATTTTAGAGATTAGCATACTTTTGCGAATCCATTGGCACAGTCACAAAGTCTCGGGTCACAGGGCTCACAAGGGCTTCCCCAAGCGGCTCCGACGCCATGAGAGCAACAGCATTCTGTTCGTGACATCAAGCGCTTCAAGTTCCCTTCACATTTTCCATTGACAGCTTTTGTCCAGCAATTCCCTTTACGATTGTCTACCAAGGTAAAACGCAAGCTAAAGTTATTCTACGTAATTACCCAAGAATGTTTTCAATTTGGTTCTTATATTGGGCCTTACCGATACAAAATCGGCCAGAGTTGTCCAGCACAAATCCCTCATGACACTGACATTGGAAGCTTCCCGCGGTGTTGATGCAGCGACCGTTTGGACATGCTCCGACACTTGGATCTCTACATTCGTCCAAGTCTTGACAGACTTGCGACCTTGGGTCATAGGTCGTTCCCAATGGACAAATACACTGAAAACTACCCGGCGTATTTTTGCACTGACCACCGCCACAAAGAAAAGCATCGACCTGAAACACAAGACAAAGCCATGGAATCTTGTTCATGGTTCATGTAGTTTATTGGTGTTACCTCACATTCGTTGATTTCGACACACTGTTTTCCAGAAGGGTCAACTTGATATCCAGCCTCGCAGATGCAGCGGTAGGTCCCTGGAAGGTTTTCACAGGCGCCGTTGGGTCCACACACACCGTTCTGCGCACACTCATTTATGTCGTCCCCGCTGTGTGTCATTCCAGAACCGTGGGGACAGAGGAGGTCAAATTCTGGCGTATTTGGCATTGGACAGGCTCTACACGGCGTTCCCCAGCCCATTGGCTGTCCAAACACAATCGTACAGCAGCAGCAAGTGGAACGTGGGACCGGTGCATGGGACGGTGAAGAGCAAATCCCATCCCTGTACTGAGCGTAACAAAGGTCACGCTGTGTATCTGGAATTTGAATTATGATGCAAATGAGAAAGGCCAAAAAGTATGGATTTCAAATGGGACTGACCCAAGCAAGTTGTCCCATCTGGGCCTATGCTGAATCCCGGTAGGCATTCACATTTGTAGCTTCCTTTGGTGTTGACACAGCGTCCACCAGAGCATGGGGAATTGTCACATTCATTTAAGTCTGTAGGAAATCAGGGGAAAACTTTGACATCAGCAATATATCAAAAATCCTTGAGTGATGACAAATCTCACCGACGCAATTCCTCCCAGATCCTCCAAGTTTATATCCCGGGTTACAAACACAACGAAATGAGCCATCCACATTAACGCACCGTCCGTTCTCACACATCCCTGAGCCACCGTCGGTACATTCATCACGGTCAACGCAGAAGGCTTGGTCAGTGGACGGTGTAAATCCATCAAGACAAATGCATTTGTACGATCCCAAAGTATTCTCACAGCGTCCTGACAAGCAAATCCGAGGGTTCTCAAAACATTCGTCCAAGTCAATACAGGAATGTCCAGTCGGGGACAGGACAAAACCCTCTTTGCACTGACACCTAAAACAAAACCATTTCAACACATTTTCATCAGTAATTTATCAAAATTAAAGTTCTGTACTTGAAGGATCCATCCATGTTTATACACATTCCGTTTGCACACATCCCCGTCTCGCTGCATTCATCATGATCTGGAAATAAATTAAAAGTTAAACTCAAATTGACAGCCATTGGAGGCCATCATAATACCAATGCAAAGGCGACCGTCTGAGGAGACGTCGAAGCCCGTTGGACAAATGCAAGTGTAGCTTCCTTGAGTGTTGACACTGCGAAAAATAATTTCATTGGGGTCATTATAATGTCAGAAAGTTGGCCATTTGTATAACGCTGGACCTACCATCGTCCCCCTTGACAAAGTCCAGTCGACGTTCGACATTCATCAAAATCTTCACATTGTGAAATTGGGGTTTTCTGAGCATATCCAGGACTGCACTCACAGCGATATCCATCTTCCAAGTCATTGCACTTCCCATTGCCACCTAAAGTGTTAAGTATGATTGACATTAATCCAGCATAAGCGATTAAACGCGTGTGTGGGATATCACTTACAAATGTCAGGGCGAAGACCACACTCATCTACCTTTGCAATTTGGCCTGGTCCTCCAGCATCAGCGCAAAGAGCTTTGTATCCATCTAAACTTGGTGAAGTGACAGAAGCTATGAAACTATTTCTAATTGAATCAAAACCATCCACGGTGTTACAAATTACTTGTTTCGGGGGATGGACAGACATCGCAATTGTTCTCATCTCCCCAGCCTGTAAACAATGGACATTTGTAATTTCCATAAAAGTGTAATGGAGCTATTTGACCTTTTCCCATGTTGACCCCACAGCAGCAATCCCGTTTCGTGAGACGGACGGATAGCTTTCCTCTGCATAAACCCCGAAGGACGGATGTAAAGCAATTTCCTTGTCTCGCGTCTAGCGATGAAACATAAATCAAGGCTTAATTCCACAGTAGGCCTGGGATTTATTCCCAGTTTCATAAATCACCGATGCATAATTTCTGATCCTGGGTTGGGATGAATCCTCGGTCACAGAGGCAGTAGTAGCCACTTGCAGTATTGATGCAACGGCCATTGTTGCAAGTACCCGGCTTCAGGCATTCGTCCTCGTCCTCACAAGGACCAGAAGTTCCGTCCCTTGGGATTTGACCTGGTGGACATTCGCATTTGAAGCTCCCTGCTGTATTTACACAACGACCACCTTCGCAGATCCCGGGGATAGCCTCACATTCATCCACTTCAATACAAGACCCAGAATGGACGTTCTTCAAGTAGCCTGGAAGGAATATGAAATGAGTCAAAGAAGAGCTGAACTGTGTCATTTCTAAATGGTGACATGCCATGGTCACATTCCAAGTGGGTTGGACAAGGCTCACAGGGATGACCCCATGCTTTCCCCACCGTGGCACAGCAGAGATTCCTTGTGCACACGACCCCAAGGAGTTGTCCACCGCATGTATTTCCGCTCGTCTTCGTATAGCAAGGACCAGTTCGATAATCTGCAAATGGAATCAAAGCATTTTAGCCACCGCGTGCAAATTGCTAGCTGCACTTTTCAACGAAAGATTTATTGAAACGCAGTGCCTCTAGATTTATCGCAGTCTGCCAGAATTATCTTCCTTTAAGCCTTTTAGCCTCCATTTTGTGCACTTGGGAATTTAATTGAAAATGCCGAGGTCAATGAATCTGGAATCTAAGCTCAGCAGGTGGTTCCTGGACATCGAAAAGATCAGGAAATTCTAAACAGGTTCAGTGAACCTGGTGCCGTCAGAAAACGAGGATCAGTTTACAAAGTCACGTTTTGGGACTTGGTAAAAAGTGAGATTAAAATGATGCATCACCAATTCCCATCCTCTTTAATTCATGTTTACATTTCCCTAATGCACTTTGACAGTTAAATCCGCATTATCCATGCAAGGGAATTGAATAATTAATCATCCATGATGAACTCACCAGACTCACAACGACGACCCGTGTAGCCATAAACACCTACCAAGGAATGCAAAAGGAAAAAACTTGTTTAGACGCATCAGGGGGACGCTGAGAAGATGACAACTTACACGCGCAGCGATCAGGTCCAATGCAGCGTCCAGCGTTCAAGCAAGGTTCACGGCAAACGGCTAAAATTCACAAAAACAACAGTGAATCCTGAATTCGCTCGTCAGTTTAACTTTTTGTCTTTTTCAAAATGCTTTGATAGAAACTGAACTTTCTTCAAAGCGGCTTACGTTCTCCGCAGAATTCCCCTGAATAACCATTTCTGCAGATGCATTTGGCATTGACGCAAGTTCCACCGTTGAGACACGGGACACGACATCCACCGTTGACTTGAGATGAGCCAGGAGCACCTGGCCCCCCATTCTGTCCAGGATGACCTGGTCTCCGTCCATCACCTGCATAAATGCCAATTCCAGTGTTTGCATTTTTGTATCTCAAGTATGTAAGTACCTCGAGATTCAGAGCAATTTGGTGCAACGGTTCCTCCATCGCAAAGGCAAATATTTGGTTTGACGCAACGACCTGCTCCACACGGACGGCATATTGCTAAATCCATGTAAACAAAAATCGATTTAATATTGCAAAAATTAAACATTCATGCCATGGATTTATGCTTTGAAAGGTGGAAATTGCACCGAAACGTGGTCTCAGAATACATCCATTTTCATTAGCTCCGTGGACTCCCATTTTAATATTTCACTTACGAATGACGCATAGCCCTGAATTTGGTTTCTGGGTCCAGCCCGGGCAGCAGTATGTTTTATGTCGAGATCGGCAAACGTTTGGGCTGGAAATGAATAAGAATAAGCATTCATTATGGAGACATGGCTTAATCTTAATCATGAATTATGATGCTTGACCACGCTACAGGAGAATCACGCTGGAGAAAGTCACGGGAATTTACTTGAATCAAACGTGTGTTCATCGGGCCTTTATAATTTGCTAAGTTGTCATCATAAAGTCAGGTGGAACTAACTTGGCCGAGCAACTTGAAGATAAGGACAGAAGAACAAGGACAATGACCTATGACTCTGATTGTCAACTTTAATCAAACACACGTCATACATTACCACACGGTTCAAAGGTGTTTGCTCAAAAGGAGGAAAAAGACACTCCCTGTTCAGAACAGAGCAATTCAAAGCAATTCAGAACAAATTACAACAATTCAAAATAAAAATAACAATTTGACTTCAAATTGTACAGAATCGACGCCGTTTAGAGAAATTCAAAACTTTTCTTTTGTATTGCTTTAGTTTGGATTTTAGTTGTAACGCGTTTTTCCCTTTTTCGGTGTGATTTAAGTTTGTCTGTTTTTAATCAACTGCAGACGAAAGAATGGGAAATTCTGATTGTGCAATGAGGACTGGAGAGCCCCTGACACATTTGATAGGGCAGAGGTCACCATGTCAAGATGGCGACAGGAGACAAGAGATTGCGTTGACCACCCATAGGGAAGTCATGGAACCATGATGGGACACAAGGAACCTCATTTAGCATGACTGATAAATCCAAAGATCAAGTTCATAGAAACATCACCACTCAACCTCAATTAGCTCCTCTTTCAGAGTCACAATGATCAACTAAATTCCTTCATTCTAATTAAAAAACAAGTCCAAAAGAGTAAAACGAGTAAACAACTAATTGCATAATTGAAAATTGAAATTGCGACATTCTCACCCTCCAACTGGCGCTGCAAGAAGCGCTGTGTGACCCGCTTGACCATTGGAATTAGGCTCTGATGCGATGGAATTCCCATTTCCTCCTCCATGGTTCCCATTATTCTGCTGCAGTCCTGACGCTGATTTCCAACTAATCGTGATAGACGACAGTACCAGCAGCACTACCCCCAACTTTGAAGTTTTCATTGTTCTAGCCATTTTCCATACCAATTGGAAATATAAACTACGAGAGTTGTGATTGGTTCATTTCATGAGTTGTCTCCTCATTTGAGTCTGAGTGAAAGCACGGGTGAAAGTCCTTTTTAGAGGATATTATAAAATCCTTTATGAAGGGCTTCCCTTCTGTCCCTGATTCCTAAGTATATTCCAATTGACTCCTTTTGAATAGTAGAACCTTTTGTAAGCAATACTTTGCTGTTTTTCTGTTGGGATGATGACGTCCGGTGTTGTTAAGAAGTACTGACGGCAGTTGGAATGAAAGGGAGAGTTTATCATTAGTAAAGCTGAGGAGAGAGGCCTTGCTCTCCCACTTTTGGTCCAGAAGAACAGCTTCCTTGGGATCATCATGTCCAAAAAGAACTTCAAGTTTATCAAGACACTTGAGGAAGGAAACCCCTTTCCAGCTTCAAGTATTTAACCCCACACAAGATCATGTTCCTAACAACATCCTCCTCACAAGTCATCCAGATGCTTCAAATAACACACAAATTATAACCAAATACAAAATATAATTCAATACAAACTATAAAGACAGACAAGAGGTCACAGAAACTAACACTTGGAAAATCCACCTGGGGAAAATCATTTTTCAGGGAGAAAGTTTCACTCTTTCTTTTCATTTATAAAACCGAATAACTTTTTCTTTCGTCTTCCCAGATCCATTCACTTCAAAAGCACAATTTAAAATCAACTGAAAATAAAACGTATAAAAAAATTTATCTGAAAACACAAAACAGAACATGCAAAACTTGTTCAACTCGAAGCAACTATTATAGCGAAATTGAAATTAAACTCAACGGGGTTTAAACACATCAGTTTGCCAAATATTTTGCAATTAGTAACAAAAATGATTGAAAAATCGGTGACCTCTGTGAAAGCACAGGAGGGTCAACTTCTGGAATTTTTGATTTAAAAAAATGGATATAAAATGTGAAAGCCTTTCTCCGGAAAGGAATATGCCCAACTTCAACGCCACCAGAAAATTTACGAGTGATCTTGCAGCTAAAATTGTCAAGAGTAGGTCATCTACGTCGCTTGCATCGATAACAATTTGTTGACCTGACCCTGTGTTGATTGTATGCCTTAATAAAGTTAAGTAATCCTGAATGAATTAATTGTTTTGGGTTTGTTATGGATTTTTTTGTGCTTCCAAGCCCCTCCTCTTTCTGTCACGCACGGAAGGAGGCTTTGAGCGAGAGATACAGAAAATGATCAACTAGAGCTAAGGCCAAAATTCCCTTCATTCCATTGTCCACTTTCACCATTAAACAACAGTTATACTCACCACAAGAACAAGTGGACATCACCAGTGACACAACCAGTGACACGGACACCCAACTCAGGTCAAGGTTCGATACACAGTTGGATCGATGAAATCACTTCAAAAGGGCAGCTCAAAACACACCCAAAACATCTGACAGACGGAACAACAGCTAAACCGGAAATAACATAAAGGTCGTCCTGGGACATCTAAGTTGACCTGGATCAAGTAAGTTTTCATAGTTGGTAATTCAGTCATTGGCACCTTGACATGACATTCGTGATGGACCAATATTGTAAGGTCATTCACCATTTCCTGTGTCCTATTCCCTCTGTTGTTGGTCCTAAAATGTAATTGGTATTTCATGTTGTATTGTAAACAGGACCACTTCAACGAGATAAAGGATTTTAGGTCAAACAATCGATTAGGCTGTTATGCTGATAATCCAAACAAGATCCAAGCTAAATGCATTTCATTTTGGTCATGTAAAGCTTCTGTGTTCTGGTTTTTGCAAATAAGGGTCACGAATGTATGGCCAAATTAGTGCAAAAACTGGTGATGCAGTTACCATGAATGAATCCTAAATTCTCGGCTAATTGAATCTCTTAAGACGTGGGAATGGCTTAACACGGAATGCTTTTTCATACTAAAGCTTTACTTTAACATCGGCTCTAAGCCCCTTGTAAAGCTGAAAGCAGATTCCGAAAATTGGTACCGGAAATGAAGTTTTTAGTAATGTGCATTACACGGCTCCTGGTTATTTTTTAGTACTTTTCCTGTGGTGCATGACAAGAGACGGTAAATAGCAATTTTAGCAATCCTTCTCTAAATTCGGACAGAGATTAATCGCACTGGATCTGTACATCACGTCATTTCCTAATACAATTTGTGGTCGTCGTGCATAAAATGGAAGGCTATGAGTGCCGGCGACTGTTGGGTTTTGCGTTGATTTTTCTTATTTGGTCGTGTGGTTCCTTTGGTCTCGTTTCCGATATCCATCTCGGTAAGGACTGAGTCACATAACGTCGTCGCTTTATACTCTTTCGAACGGTTTCAGGACATTAATCAAGCTGTCCCGTCGAGCGCTAAACTCCGCTTGCTCCGATGCAGTGATATAAAGACCCATTAACTCCGTCCGAGGGAGGCACAAAGGAACTTAAACGCAGTCAAGTGGACACGACTCAATCGATTTCCGCTTTTTGCTAAAAATGAACATCTTGATATGACAATTCAGCAAATTTGCTACTCAGCATAAACCCCGATTTGCATTGTTCTAAAAGTCTCGAAAGGATTCACTTGAAAATGGGCTAGATGGTTCAGATCCCTTTTTTCTAGCGTCCTTGAGTAAAATCTTGTGTTTCAATTAACCTTGGCTCTGCAGGACTGGAATTAATTATTTTTTGCAAAAACTTCCAAATTAGGAAGTCGGCACCCGGAGGGTTGCATTGAAAGTTTTTGCACATTGTATTCAGAAATCCTGCAGAGGACTGCGGCGCTTCTTAAATCCCGAATCCAATTGTTTTCCTGTCAAGAACCTTCGGTCCCCTTGAGTAGTCTAAGGTCTTAAATTCGCACTAAAGTTTTTTTTCCCTTCTTTTTACCACACAATTCAATATTTCTCTCCATTCCAAGTCAAGATGATCTTCTCCTTGCAAAAACGACTTAAAAGTTTTTATACATCAAAGGAAGGAGTTAAGATGACGGGAATTGCTTTTCCTTTTGCTTGGCTTGGTTCATTCGGCACTTTTTGTCTCGTACTTTTTCCATTTTGTGATCATGAGGAAATGTCGCTGAGTCAGAAGACGCATACTACAGAGATTCATCAGTTGGGACTTGCCCTCTTGCTCTAACAGAATTACAAATTACGAATCCCATTTTTGGTCTGAGTCGAAAAAACATAGACGCTAAGCTCAAGTTTCCTATTGATATCATTCTAATCCTCAAATCAGTTATCATCCTTTTGTCTATTGTAGGCAGACGAGCTTAGACGTATGACAACAAATCTGACATCTGCCTTGGAGGCCTTATCTGTCCGTCTTACAAAGGAGAAGAGCCGGCGTCCATCTTAGACACCGTGGGAGTGGCGTCGTGGATTCGCCTCTTCTGGATTCCCCAGAGATGACTGTGGTTGTTGTGACCAGAATGGACGGGATCTTCGTGTCGGTGGGGCAAGAGTGAAATATTCGGCTGTGTGGGATGACCATGGACAGTTCTGATGGGATCAGGAGCGTCGTGTTGCGAAGGTCAAGTGAAGCTGGACTCGGGTTCTCCATTATGGGCGGTGCTGGGTATGAGTTCCCACCTGTGATTTATGGGATCGAGAAGGATTCACCGGCAGCTCGTTCCGGCCTTGTAAGATGATTCTCAATTAATACGATTACGATAGACTTCCTTCCGTGGGCCGTGGGTCACGTCGTCTCATTAATTTCTCAGCATGAATTTACTGCTCCTGTCGTTTCCCCTTTGATAAGGGGAAGATACGATCCCTGAACATCCGCCCTGACTGACTCTTGTCTATTTTTCCAGTTGGAGGCTGGAGATATAATTTTGGCAATAAATGAAAGAGAAGTAGTTCGTCTGAGCACAAAGGAAGTGCTCAAGTGTTTGAGACTAAGCGGAGACATTGTGAACATCAAGTACAAGAGAGGTATGTTACATGGTCATTCACTGGACCCACTGGAGTGGTTTACTTTTAATCAATTAGCTTACCCTTCTACTCTTAAATTACTTTTTCCTGTCCTAGATCCTCAGGTTGTGAACCGCGTTCGCGAATACCTCACCACACCGCCAACGTTCCTGGAGCAACGCACAGTGGAAACGCAACAGTGCTTCCGAACCACTACTCAAGTAACAATTACGCCTTCATCTCCCCAAAAGCTGTCCCTATCCGGAGGCCCAGTGGCCACTGGGCCACTAGTGGTGGGAAATAAACCTAGTAAAATACGCCAACCCTGCATAGTGTCACCGAGTCGTCCCACAGTCCCACAAACAACGGCCTCCCCACCTGCAAAGAAAAAATCAATTGATCGAGGAGGAGATGAAATTGATTCCAGCAAAGGATCCAATCCCAATCACGTAGCCCTTTCAGACGATATTTTCATCAACCACACTTATAGTCAAAACACGAGTCCGGCATCACCGCCCGTTGGTGGGCCCAAGTCACTGATTCCCATACGATCTCCGCCCCATTCAACAAATGGGGACAAGAACAATGGCAGTAGTAATCATCGAGCTCAACGGAACAATGCAATTGGTGCAGCTACAAACCCTGTGACCCCTCTAGCCCCTCCTGCTAGGAAAAACTACGAAACTTTTGTTATGACTGGAGACGCAATACTCAACGTGTCGAAACTAAGGAACGATGACTCAATTTGGTAAGTAAATAACAAACGTTTATTCAAATTGACGCGCGAGGCAGGTGGGAAATTGTCGTGTCTGCTGCTCATGCGCTGAATAGCATAACCGTTTGAACCGCGCTCATAACCTCCTGACGTAGCCAAGAGCGCGGGAGTGTACTGAGGCATTTGATTTTGCATATTGTCGCTGGCTGCACACTTTATTCCAGCTGGTTCTTGACAGGCTTGGTGGCATATGCCTGCTTGTTGTCGAACTTTTGTCGTGACTTTTTGACACCCACGGTGACCTGTCAATGTCACTCTACCCAACTTCTGAGGTTGAAGTTAAGTTTTTTTCTTTTGATTAATGGATATGCGTTTAGCGTGAGTTCCTTTTCATATTCCTACTGGGGCCCTCCGCTGTGGCCCAGTTTTCTCGAATACATTTTGCACAGAAAATCGTGAACAGTATAAGAGCTGTAATCTTACAATTTTGGCATATGGATCATTGGGGATTGTGGTTTTCGGAAATGAAAGCACTTAACTGTCCAATTCACGAGCTCACTCACGCAGAGCGGCTCTGTTTGTCCTATAATTAGAATGATCAGTGCCTCTTTTGTAAGGAAATGTGTCGATCTTACGTATGCACACATTCATTCATCTGGCATTAATTTTTTTGTTTTCTTTTCCAGCTCGACCAAGACACCCTCGAAGTTGAGTTCATTGTGCCATGGACCTGCCCCACCGCATCAAATATACTCATCTCCACGCCCTGCCAAGACGGTCACACCAAGTCTCCCAGTCCCCGTGACACCAATTCCAATTCAGGACACTTCGGAGAGCTCAGAAATAAGTCCTCCACTACCCCCTCCACCCACCTCAAACTCCACTTCCTCATCCACTAGTGATTCAATCACACACATAACCGTAAAAAGTGATAATCTCCCCCCACCTCCGCCGTCGTTGATGATGGAGGACGAACAAACGGCTAAAAGTCAGAGCAATGGGATCGTTGCCATTGCCGAGTCAATCATGGACAAGCGAAATGAGTTCAATGCAAACACAACAAATGGTGGCGGTCCTTCTGGGACTGTTGACGGACACAACCTTCCGCAACAAGTCCGTTCATCTGCTCCTTCGACTCAGCACAACAATGAAGACACTTCCATTTCATCTTCGGTCATGAGTGACAGCGGAGAGGATGAGGTTGGGAACAACTTGGAATTTGATGGAGAACCAAAGGAGGCAAAAAGACGAAACCTCTCTAGTAAAAAGTCCTCAATGGAGTCAGAAGCTAGCGAAGAAGGGGAACATCCTGTTAAAAAAGAGAAAGAAAGGTTAGATTTTTAGCCAAGCCGATTCTAACTGTTGCTATACTAAAATTTAAATTGCAATTTTATTATATTTTTCCCACGATGTCCAGGTACAACGAATACGTTTTACTAAACGGGACTCGCAATGACAACCTCGCTGTTGAGGATGATCGAAGTTCGAAGGTGGAGGGAATTGGGTACGAGAAAATGAACACTCCCCATGATTCAGAAGACGAGGAGTCTGTTGTAGCTGGAAGTGACGACGGAGAAGAGTCAACACCTCCAAGCAGACTTCGGAAGTTGGTCTCTGGAGAAAGTTCTGGTGGAGACTCGGATGGTTCTGACGTTGAGTCGATGAGAGTCGCGGTGACAAAAGCAGTTGATTTACCTTCTGCCGAACGATTAGCAAAGGTAAATAATTGTAATATTAGACAAGTAGGGTATTTTACTGAAATCCTTTGTTTAACAGCGACTTTACGCCTTGGACGGCTTCCGAGTATCAGATGTCTGGAGGCAGCTGAGTAAAGCCAATGACTTCAGCAGGGAAGTGGCGACATACTTCCTTCGCTATTTTGAATTCAAGGACGAGACACTGGATGTGTCACTTCGGAAGTTCCTAAATGTCTGCCCCCTCCGGGGTAAGCTTGATCTCAAATATAAGAATGTTTCGTTTAATCCAAGGTTGTTTTGATTGACAGGAGAGACGCAGGAGCGTGAACGTGTGTTAACATACTTTTCCACACGCTACGTCGATTGCAATCCTGATTTTGCATCGCAGGATGCAGTGCACACTCTTAGTTGTGCCCTTATGCTCTTGAATACCGACATGTACTCAGCGGGTGTTCGGGGTGAGCGTAAGATGAGCAGCAAAGACTTTATTCAGAACTTGGTTGGACTGAACGATGGACAGAATTTCCCTGAACCGGTTCTCAAGAAATTGTATCACGCTATCAAGTCAAAACCACTGGCATCTCCACAGTAAGATAAAAACATGTAAAGCAACTTCATTGAGTGCCTTGATGGGATCATAATTTACCTATTAGGGAAATTGACGAAGATGAGTCTGCAAAGGAAACACTGCCAATGGACCCCTCAGTCACAATGAGTACCAAAGAATTCAAACGAGGCTATCTCAGGAGGAAAAGCATTTTCGACGCTGGTGGAAAAAAGAGTAAGCTTGCACTATTTTCATTGTTATGTTTTAGTTATTGATGTAATTGGTCAATGTAATTGTTTTAGCTCCACTTGGGAAGAGATCATGGAAGCTCTACTACTGCCGTCTCCGTGAGCTCCAGCTTAGCCTTGCTCCTGATGAGAATTCCAAGGCCACTGTTGTTCAGAACATCCACCCTCTCAAATTACATCATGCCTTAGCCACCATTGCAAAAGACTACAGGAAGAGACCATTCGTCTTTTGCCTGACCTTGGCCGACAAGTCGCAATTCCTGTTTCAATCCTCAGATTGCAGGGAGATGCATAGTTGGATTGACAACGTTAACCTTAATGCAGCGAAATTCTCGTCACCTGCCCTGGAGGCTCCATGTGGCTCCTCCAAGAAGTTCGAGAAGCCTTTACTCCCTTCAGCAATATCAAGACTTTCCTCTAGGGATCAACTAATTATTCATCAAGGTGCACTAGCCAAATGGGAGGAAGAACTAGACGAACTAGTAAGTCTACCGACTGTTCACATCTAGCCTAATTGCTAAGATTATCAATTCATCTGTATTAATTGTTTATTTTGTATTGCAGAACCAAAGCTTTTCAGCACGGCGAGGAAGCTCTGGAAAACGAGAGGCAAAGGAGCGATCCGAATTTTACAAGTCAGAGATGCAACGGTATCGATCCTACATTGAGGTGTTGGACAGGCATTTGAGTGATCTAAACGAGTCCAACCTGGAGACCGGAAACGAAGAGCTTCTGGAACTCCAAGTGCTCCCAAATCCTCCGTCAGTGTTGATAGAAATGGATGAAAACGGATCGTAAAAGTAAATCGCAGCTTGCATCGTATAAATTCCACTACTAATGTAAAATTAACTTTTAAGGTTTTTCAGAATAAGTTTTTAGCTCAGTTTTTAAAACTCCAAAAGTCTGAGAGTGTCAACTGAAATTAAGTTAACTAAAAATAACGTTTAGCCAAATTCCGAGAATCTCTAAAAATTAGCTCAACGCGACCGGCGTTAGATTCAAGTCAAGACAAAGTTTCGAAGCCAAAGAATTTTAGCGTTTAAGTTTTAGCCTGCGGTATACAGACTAAACATTTTGCAAGTTTTTTGGAGTTCTACAACGATGAATTAATACTGGAGTTGAAGGGATTCCACTTACAATTAATTAATTAGAACAAACGAGTCAAATTAACTTTTCCTCTTCAAATTGATATAAACTGTACTAGACAGAAAGTGTTGAAATGGTTGTGCAGATTCGGGATTTTTATCAACGTTTAATGTTAATGTTGTCTTTGTTTTTTCATTTTTGTAATAACGATTAAAAAGGCGTCCTTTTTACTAATATTTCTGTTAATTGCTTGTCATACGCTTATTACACAAATTCTTGTTCATTTGTTGTAAAATTAATTGTTCCGATTAACACTGACACGCCAAGTCTGTGCTAATTTTTCGTTGTTCCCGATTTCAGGTGCATTTTGGTAGAGAATCGAATAAATTAACAAGTTGAAGAGAACTTCTAGGGCAAGGGATTTTATGCTAAATTGCTGACGTCAGTTTGACAAAAGAAATTTGCATTTTTATTGCAATTATGCAGGACAATGAGGTACCTGAGCATGATCTCGAATATATACAAAGCTATGTACAGATTAGTGCAAAAATCCAAATGAAAATGAACTTCCGGTTTTTAATTGGAATGAAAATGCTCCCTGACCTGGTCCGTGACCTTCCGCTTTTTATGTGGAAATGGGAGCAAGTTGTGATTAGTGGGAATGCGAAAAATGCAAACTAAAACAGGCCTATAGAATTAATCTTCACACAAACACACACTTTGATTAATCACACGTTACATTATAATTTATTTCTCATTGGAATTGGTTGAGTTGTGTCTTGCGATTCCGTGCTTCTGCTCTCCAGTTACGTAAATATAAAAACTCGAATCTCGGCGAAATTTTTCAGTGATTTTAAATGATTTAATGATGGTCTTGAACTTTCTTTTGACGAGGTGATGGAAGGATGAGATGTGCTTTAGGCCATCCGAATACTCTGGATGATTTGGAATATGGCTGGAATAAAAATATACAAATCATTAGTTATAAATCCGTTGATCCCTTGACCTCGGAATGACTGACTGTTCTGTTCCCAACGACAGGATACACAACTTTGATTAACGTCAAATCATGCGTTTGAGTTGGGTCTTTTGATATTCCCTTTGTAATTGTTAAAATACTGAGAGCATATGGTCATGTTCTCAGCAGCGTTGAAAGGGGTTCATTAAGAGGTCAGTAATTTATGATTTTATGAAGGACCTCACCTGAGCCGCAGACCACGAACAAGAACAAACCCATGAGCCATGGGGCAACTGGATATTTCTCTTCAGTAGCTCGCTACAAGAAATGTCAAAGATTCGATTATATTATGGATAAAAGGAGCAGGGTATGGAAGCATATGCTTCCGACCTTACCGTTGACTTGGGTACATTTCCTCTCATTGTGACCATTTTGCTCGCCTTCTCGTTCGCCACCCGCATTCTCTGCTTAGCCACCATCTTGTAGAAGAGCGTTAATTACGTTAATTAACTGACTAATTCAGAAAAGAGGAAATTAAAGTCGGGAACGACACTTGACTTCCTGCCTCTGAGCAATTCAGCGAGAGAGTGAAAGTGGAAATTGACAAGACGGGATTTTTGCGTTGCAGGAAAACCAAATGAATTTTGTAACGTGGCAGCTAGGCTCTGCCAACCAAGTCACACACGCCGAAATTCAAACACAAACCCCACATGGAAATGGCTTGGGCAATTGGTATAATAAATTAACTTACCTAAATTCAATTAATTCCAATGTAAAATATCAACAAAAGAAGAAAAATGAATTTTAAAATTTTGATTCAGTATAGGCAAGTCGCATATTCTCCGACTTTGGTTGAGCAGTGGAAAGCCGCAGATTCTGCGTCCCCTGTGGTTTTCGGATTTTGCAAAGATCCATTCACTCGAATCCATTAAATGCATTATAGGAGAAATTAAAATAAGATTTTGAACAGCGAAATGATATTAAAGATTTCAGCGATTGGGTTTTTCGGACGTATATGGCAAAATATTTAATTGAAAATTTCAAGCTTAACCTATCGTCGAAAGTCTCAGAATTTATGCATCGCAAAAATTCTTTTGGCTACAATTTTCCATTGGAGTTTAGATTTTTGGCTACAGATTTTGGGCACCAAAATGTAGAACTTTGGCTTCAGTTTTTGTTCGAAAAAAATTTAGAATTTTGGGTAGTTTTGGTTGCAGTTTGGTATAATAGAATTTTGGCTACTACTTTTTCAATAATATTTATGATTGATGGCAATTTCATTGGGTGGGTATTTTAGTCGCAGAATTTGCGACTGGCTCAGACTGTCATTTTGCAGCACCTGCGCTACATTCCATGGGTTGCTTTACGCCATTTTTAGTCACTGCGCATGCGTAGGAATGTTTCGGCCATCCTTCACAGCTGATTTTCTCCCATTTTGGAATGCTCGCTCATGCGCATTAAAAATTCTAAGCCTATCCAACACCAAATCTTTTTGTGCTTGGTCATTTCTCAGTTTGCATTCCGACGTGTTGAAAAAAAGACGCTGTTGTCTTTCTTTCTTTTGTCTTTTGGAGTTTGTTATCAACTTTGGTAAAAGGTCACGTCACGAAAGGTCATGTCAGGTCAAGTGGAAGAACTGTTCGATTGGTCAAAATTGGACGATACACTGAAGGAGTTCGTTGAAGACAGACGACACCCGAAGAAGGATGTCTTCAATGGTGACTGTGACTACTACCAAATTCGCTGCAGTGACCTCAACTTTAGTCCGGAAATGCAGAATTGGATTCGTACTAATCTTTCGGAATCAGAAGAAAGCTGGATTCCCAAGAGGAACCCACCAAAGGACACGGAAAGGTTGACCCCCTTTGAACGAATGAGCAAGGGCTTTCAAACCTGGAACATTAACTGGGGCGACGATCCTTCTTCTGGGTCAGACAGCATTGATTGCGACTCTGCCAAACCGGAAACGAAATTACCCTTTCCCCAGATCAAGAATCGCTTCAAGTTCGAGAAGGTATTTTAATTTTGTCTGCCATATTGGGGTGGTGATTTGGATTTTCATCAGTGTGCAGTAATTTAGTGGCTAGGCCAGATTGGATTATGGCATTTTAACCCGTATTTTTTATCTCTTGGAAGATAGCATTTAGCGTTCGATCAGGCATGTTGAAAAGACAAAAGAAGGGATTATCGCTTGTCATTTTTAGTTCATAATGTCGCTATTTACATCTACGCTTATTAGCCTTTTGGCTTTTGCTAGTGGATGTGTGCTGTAATGCTTGCAGTTTTGACACCTCATGTTCTAATCAACGGGATGATTTCACTGGTCCATCCGGCGGTGTTGCTGTGAATTCTATGCATTCATCGCTGAGGGAAGAGATAAGGATAAAAATGTCTGATTGCCAACTCAACAACGGTGACATAAATGAAGCTGGTTTCCTCATTGTCCACTGCTGATTCCTTTTGATTCTCCTCGGTATCAGCCGTGGTGGTTTGATTGCAGCTTGATTTTTGATTTTGTTTCGGGAGTTTACGCAATCAAACATCGTAGTAGCTTATTTAGAATAAATTAATCTGTAAGTTAAAGGGTTTTTTAGTAGGGGTTCCTTGGTGAGATTTAAACTTTAAATTGCCATTTGAAGCACTGCCTAAATCCCTGTTTTCTTAATTTCAGTATCCGGACTTTTCCAAATTGTCAAGGCGTGAACTGTTTTACCTCCAATTCAACTCGATCAATGCAAAAATGACTCAAGGACTTGCTGACCTGAGCAGGAAGATGGGCATGCCAATTACCCAGGAAAATGGACAAAGACGCTATGGTCCTCCTGCTGGCTATGATGGGCCACCACTTCCAAAAGGTAAAACTTGTGTAATCGGATCCCACATTTGGTCTAATTGAAATTCGTTTTTGGTTTTCGAAAGGGAGTGAAGTCTTCGTGGGGAAAATTCCGCGGGACATGTGTGAAGTCGACCTTGTTCCAGTCTTTGAGAAATCTGGAAATATTTTCGAGCTTCGTCTCATGATGGATTTCAGTGGAACGAATCGTGGCTACTGCTTTGTTCAGTACCATACTTCCGAAGAAGCTGCCAATGCTATCAAGATGTTGAATAACTATGAGATACGCCAAGGTTGGAAGACGTTTGGAAACGGACGCTCAGGTGTTTTAAGAAAGGCTAAAGATTAGTTGGTTCTTAGGTCGGTACATCGGGGTTGTAAAGTCGGTAGACAACTGTCGCCTCTTTGTCGGCGGGATTCCAAGGGACAAGACTAAGGAAGACATCTTTGACGAAATCCGGAAAATTACGGAAGGAGTGGTCCAGGTTATTGCCAACCCATCTCCAGTGGATCGTAAGCTTATTTTGTCAATCCTTAGCTTCTTAATTTTTAGTCCCTTGATGGGTCCACTCTTGATTGACCAAAAATCAATTCATCACCGGTTTAAAATTTAAAACGCATGTAAACTAAATCTAGAAAATATCAAAGGTTTCGTCCTTCTTGTTTCTTTTAGGAACTAAAAATCGTGGATATGCGTTCGTTGAGTATGACAGCCACAGGTTAGAATGTCATTTTTTATTTGTGGCTTCTAGTGAATGCAATCCTAAAGTCTCGCATGATTCTCGATTTTCAGGGCTGCTGCGATGGCTCGTCGTAAATTGATCCCTGGGAAGATTCTGATGTGGGGGGTCCCCGTTGCTGTGGATTGGGCTGAACCGGAACCTGATGTAGACGAATCAATTATGTCCAAGGCATCTAAGCATGAGCATGCGACTTGCATGACTTTATTTTTCTTATCATGTAGCAGTAGTTTTATTAGTTTTCTTCGTCTGTTCTATCGTCTGATGCTTTGCATGACGCTCTGCCCTTACGCTCGTTGGTGAACTGTCCGAAGTAGTGGCTTTGAAATATTCAGTTACACAGTTCAACGTTCTAATTCCACGTTTTTTCCTGCAGGTTCAGAATTTGTATGTTCGTAACCTGATGCAATCAACGACTGAAGAATTCCTTCGTGACCTTTTTAATCTCCATTCCCACGATGGCGTTGACAAAGTGAAGAAGATCAAGGACTACGCTTTCGTGCATTTCCTCAGTCGGGTTCAAGCTGAAGAGGCAAAGCAGGGTCTGGATGGAACTGACATTGAAGGGTCAACTGTGGAAATTACGTGGGCCAAGCCAGTGAACAAAGTGGCATACAAGGCCAAGAAGGCTCTCGCTAAACAGCTCTATTCTCACGACGGAAACCGGGCAAAAAGTGCTCAAGGTATTTAACATAATTTTATGTCCAAGCTTTTTTGCATTTTGAATCTTCTAATTTTGTTTATGAATCCAGAGAGTTTTGACTCAAGACCAAACTCGGAACGTGTTTTTGGACAGTACCATGCTGCCAGCTACGGTGCTTCTTCGCAATTGGTTTACCCTCAATTGGCTCATCATCCGCATCAGTATCATACTGCCGAGGTCGGAGGTCACTCGGCATACCAGTACCAAAGTGTCTCTCCGTTGGTTGAAGTGAGGTCTCCCTCTGAAGGAATGTTTGGACACTACAATGCCTACGGCTATGGCGCTCCTCATCTGGTTTACCACCAACTGCCCACTCTTCATCCTCAGTATCAAGGACCTACTGCAGCTGCTGGTGAGAGCGGACCCTTTCGATATCAAACCATGGTTCATCTCTCGTAAATTAGTATAATGACCCCATTGGTATTTACTTCACTCTTGTTTTTGGCCCTTGACTCCTCAAATTGTTTCAGTTACTTAGCATTTTATCTCACATTCGATATTAACACTAAAAACTTTTATTGAGCATGGAATTTAATGTCTAGAAGAGATCTCAAAGCATTCCAGAAACTAAACAGTGGGAGGTTGAGCCTCTGTTGACTCGAAAAGGGGCAGCTGTGACGAAAAGTCAAGTGGCATTTAGCATGTCCATGGGACATTCCAATTTCAGCTGCTTCGTTGAAATCAGTAAAATCCACTGAGGATTTGTTCCCTTGATTCTCAGCATAGGCCAGGAGCGACATGTCACGGAGTTCATTCAGGATTATCTCTGACAGGGGAAAGTACTTTTCAGGGTCAGATGCAAATTCACAAATGGCTCTTCGCTGACAGGCGGACTCAGGAATCTGCAAAAAGAAAATGGAGACTGTGAATCTCGTTATGAATGTTTAAGGTCATTGAACCTGAACAAAGTCAAAGTATGTGGTGATGCGATCCACCACAGGCTGAAGAATGGGGTCCTCCTCGTCTGGCTTTGGTGGCGACCATTCCTCTGACCTTCTCCTTCGATACCTCCAGGCATTGAATAGATTGGACATGGGCGGAAGTACGATAGTAAATGGAATTGTCAACAAGAACCCAGTATCCAATGATCCGTCGATATTTAGGTACAGAAACCGTTTGGAGCGTTTCTTTACTATATTCTCCTGCGTGGCACTCTCATTGGCTGTAACTTGTCCACTTCGGAGGTTGACCCAGCCAGTGCTGAGGTCAACCTCTCCAATATTCTCAACTTTACCATGGATAAGAGGAATCCAAAATAGAAGAAGCCAATTCAACTCCATCTTTCCTACTTTTCGTTCCTGTCGGATCCATTTATAACCTTGAACTGATGCATGTCAGTAATTACGGAAATTACGACCCCAATTAAAACTTTCTGGTTTAGTAGAGCTCGTGTAAGAAGTGCGAGCTAGATTCATGTCATAGATTTTTAGCTAATTAACTTGCGCTACATTTCACAACTCAAAAAGTCCCGTTTGTGTCATGAATCTGAAAATCCGGGCAACTTTTAGCATCCTCAGTCAACCTAGAACAATGAAAAGTGAAGGAAGCTTAACAATAATCCAATTGATTTTGTCATCACTTTGGGTCAGAGTTCATACTGACATTTCCATCCCACTTGGCCTCAGCCCAGAGGAATTTGTCCAGGCTGAGCTGGAAGCTTTTGAGCTGGAGCGTGATGATTTCGTGAGTTGGAACTATGGAGATTCCACTAGATCCAAACGAACAGTGATGTTCAACGGGTTGGCACCAATGGGTAATTGCATTACACACAACTTTGTAACATTTAGTTCAACATGGTTTTCCAGATCTTGGGATGCTATTTGGAATCCCAGTGTCTCTTGCACTCCCGTCACTGTCAAACTTTTTCCATTTTAACAAGAAGGTCAAGCGAAGCATTGACCCGGAGGTATTCTACGAAGACCATCCATTGTTAGAATCACATCTTCAACGAATTTCGGCCTATTTTGAGCTCATCAATGTAAGTTTCCTGATTGGTTGTGTCATACTGTGAGACCGAGATTCTAAAACCTTTTAAACTGACATAGATTCCGGAAGTAGACTGCCAAGAAAGGGCAGTTTGCGAATTCTCAGCGGAGCCAAGCGACTTCTATCCAATTTCAGAACTAGTTCTGAACCGACTCAGGCATCCATCGACGCTACCGTTGATGGGTTTCTTGCTCACAAATGACAACCCTAAGAATGTTTCAAGGGCATCACAGAAAAGCCTATTTATCCGATTCTCCGATTCATCTGATATCGGATCAGCATTTGGAATGGAGAAATGCAAAGAACGATTTGGCAGGGCATGTCCATTTGCTACAAAAGAAAGACTCAACATGCCGGTACTTAGCTTTTGGAACTTTTTGGCCAAAACCCTAAGATTTAATTTAAAGGATGACGTCGAAATGAGTTAATTTGATTAGGGTTTAAATAATTCCGGAGAGCTTGACTCTACCGATCAGTCCTTCAATCGCAAATTGGCACAAGCCTTGTAGAATCCGTCCGAGCCCTTGGTGTGACGAGTTGAGATGTGAATTTCCTTGATCTCGACAAACCCAAAGTCATGACTTTGGTATGCCTGTGGAAAAGAGGAGGATTCAGTTACTAATAAAAAGGCTTGACTAAAAGCTTACGTCCAAGATCGGTTTAGCATTGAAAAAATCGCTACGATCAAAACGTTCTCGTTCCCCTCCTCGATTGCCGTTCCCTTCTCCAGCTTCAGAGGCTGCTCCCCGAGTCAACTGTTCATGTCGGTAGCGAGTATTCAAAAGAGTGGCATGGAGCTTAACAGTCTCTGAGCGACCAGCCTTGGCATATCCTGGAATCAACATAATTTAGAGGACGACTAGAAAATTCCAGCATCAAATTTACACGAATGTGATGACATACCAGTTTCTATGAACCTTGTGTGGATAAAATCAGCCAAAGTCTGGATCCTGTTGTCACCATCGGGAAGGTGGACTTTTGCGAATAGAATATTGGTTTGTGTTGGATCATCATTCATGATTTCCAAACCCTGAAGCCGACAGCGAATAGTCCCTTTGGCCATTGCTCTGAAACGAATGTAAGGCTCCATTAAGCCAAATTACTGACATTTCCTCCAGAACATTGTCAACATTGCATGCTATATGTGGTGATTAGCTCCACGCGCAACGCTGCTGATGGAAATTGAGCCTGTAACTTACAAAATCTCTGATTTCAGCGTTTCTTCGAGAAAAGTAGTTGCAATTTTCCGTTCGTTCTGGTCGAACAGCATCAGAATGCTAAGGGTAAGATGAATCTTTGCTGGCTCTTGGAAAATAGACTCGTCAATACCCAACCCCGAGTTTTTGAACTCCTTCAGAACTTTCTCCTGTTTACATTCAAAGAATTTTTGTGACTCACTTTTATCGTTCTCACAAGAGTCTTACCTTGAACTCCCAAACTTTTTCAACAACGCTGCTCGAGTTCAATGGGAATGAAATGAAATGGGTAGCCTCTCTTCGGAATCTTGCTTGAGATGCAATCAATTCAATTCGACGTCTTGCGCTAACGACATCTTTTCGATTTTGACCCCGGATGGCTAAATGATAAAAATGGCTTTTTAGTCAAACTGAAACCCTTAGATTAGTAGGCACTGATGTGTACAAATGTATCCAGTCTCGTTGATCCGTGGAATCGCAATCCTTGTATTTGTCTCCGATTCAATTTTCTTTTTCACTGCTCCCTTCGTCCCAATCACAGCCTGGAACAAATACAACGCCCAGGTCTCAATGAATTCCGAAATCCAATCCCAAAAGAATTGCTTACTGCGTAAAGCGTATTTGGCATTTCAGTGACTTGTGTTTGGTATCCACCACTGGGTCCTTTGATTTGCTCAATGACATAGGCTGCACCTTCGTCTTCCCCACTCTCCTCTGGGTCACCTTCAAGGTCAATAAATTCAATTATCTCTCAAATCTCAACTTATGAACCAAGCTGTACTTACACCGGGTCATGTCATCATCGTGTTCTTTGTACGGAGTGGTGGTTGACGATAAGGTAGTCCCTTGAAGAGCCTTTGCGAGTGATGACATGTCCGAACCTTCCGTTTTGTTAGCAGCAATTAGTTTGCTGTAATCAGTGCTACATGGATTCATCCTGTAGCACCTGCCGTCTACGTAGTACAATTCCGGTTTAGCAACATCATACTCGTCCATAGCTCAGAGTTGACCTTTGACACACTAATTGACCCTTCGATTAATTAAATCTGGAACACACCCGGCGGAACAAAATTGTGACAGAAAACAAAAACTTTTCTGCTGATCAACACGCGAGATTTTCCCTCCAAAAGCGGCCCTAAAAAGTCTCCCCCTACCTCCGAATCTGCCAGTGGAACTGCAACTGCCCAATACCAAGGGTCATAAATTAAAATTAATTTGGATTTTTAATAGCTTTAATTCAGTTAATTTCTAAATTAATTATAACACCGCGGGTCTGACTGAAAGAATACGCTCTGGATAAATTACACATCACGGAATAGAGCAGTTTGAAGGGAAAGAAAATTAAGATTGACCCGTTAAAAATAAACTGGGATGGTTCAGCATAGCCTCTTCTGTGGTAACTTCCAATTAAGTCTAAACTTCACATAAATCGTGACTTCTTAGAGGACGGACCAGGTTTCTCATCTTCACTGCTTGACAACTCTCCACTCTCCCGTCGATAAACTCGTTTCCGGGTGTCGATTATCACTTCAGCCTCTTCAGTTACGTGGAAGTCATCCTGGAATGAAAAAAGTCTAATTGTCCATTCTTTGAGATAATCAAACATTACCATTGTAATAATCTCTTCAATCACAGTCTCGTCATTCTGTGTGGTTTCGAAGAAGTAATCATCCTCTTCATACTCATCACCTCGTCCGTCTTGTTGAAGCGTTCGCTGGATATTGCTCTCTAAAACGGCCAGGGGTTCGTCTAGCTCGTCCAAGAGGCCTTTCACAAACTCCAAGACATACGAGGCATTCTGTGTGACAGAATGCTCTAGCCCGTTGAATCGTTCGGAATTTGACTTTAGAAGAGAAAAGTCGGACAGAAATTCGTCGCGACTGTAATATTCTCCATCTGAAATGAAAATCAGTTCATTTCCAACCATTCCCAAAGATTGATTTTGGAATTGGATTCTCAATTACCGCTGAGTTTTCGATCAACAGTCTCAATATCCATGGGCTTCCTGATAATTTCGTAGTAGTCTTTGATCGCTTTTCTATTCACTGGCTTGAGAAACGGTGCTGCCTGTGGGACTAGTTTGACTTTATCCAGAATACTCTTCAGGATATAGGAAAGGCGATGCTAGAAACAAAGAAAGAAATATGAGCGTTTAATTTTCTATCAAAAAGGGTTTACCTTATCATTCTCATCCAGTAGAGGATTAATTTGCTTTTCCAGCAAAGAAATCACACTTTCTTGCTCACGCAACTTCAACTCTGCCAACTCCACCATGTTCTTCCCAACCGCGGACACCAGGTGCATCTCTCCTGTAATATCCATTGGTTTAGCAGAAGTTTCTAAATTTTAGCTTGAATTCCTCACCGTTGTATTTTGCAGAGTTTTCCAGCATCAACTTTACGTCAGCAAAAAAGTCAGCTCCGGTTTGGTAAGCTTTGTCCCTGTTTTTGTCTCGCATTGTCTGTAGATCCATCGGGTTTTCGATAATTTCGTAATATTTCTCATACAGCTAGACAAAAGAAAACGTTTAAATCACGCTGAATTGACCAAAGTTACACAATTCCTAACCTTCTGGCTGACTGGGAAATGGAAATGACTCATATCTGGCCCATCGCGAAGTTCATTGAGAATACCTTCGAAGATGTTCGAAAGCAGAACTTGTGGATCAATCCTTCGCCGATTAGTTCCTCTTGCCTTTGCTTCCAAATAATCCAGCGACTCTGGATACATTGAACGTTTTCGCCTTCCTCTTAAACTGGCAAATTCTTTAGGAACTTTGAGCACCAATGAACGACGTTTGATTTCATCGGAGTGCTGAAAATTAACAAATCAAAATCCACCTTCACGTGTTTTTTTTAATTTTAACTCACTCTGAAGAGCTTAGAAGACAGCTGCATTTTGATTCCATCAATTTTCACCAGTTCTTCGTGTTGGTCGAGCAGCTGCTGCTGGATTGCAACCTCTTCTTCTTCCGTCATTGCGACATTAACAGAAGGGACGACGTCGTTGTTCTTCTCGAAGTAGGGGCAAGCCTTGTTCGTTCGCATGTGACCAACTTGACCACAGGCTCCGCATTTCACCTTTAGGTCAGGCTTGACTTTGATCTTCTTCCTCTTGTATTTGACAGGCTTGACGAATGGATCCCTTTCCCTCCCTTGACCCTGCTTCCTCTTCATCCTTCGAAGTTGCTCTTGGATCCGGCGTTTCTCCTTTTTCATCTCGTCCTTGTGGTTTTCACCAAGAGCAAATTGACGAATAAACTGCTCATCCTTGTTTGTCCTAATGTGCATGTAAATGTCGATGATTTGAGATTTGCGAACGATCTCAGCACGCGTAAATTCTTTTCCTTCAACACTCTTGTACTTTCGCTGGATTTTCAGTACTCGTCCTGTGAAAAAAGGGTATGCTAATTTCACATTCTTTAAAAGTTAAACTCGAGAAAATACCTGGATGCATGGAAAGACCATGTAGGTTCTTGTTGTCTTCGTCAATTTGTGCCTGGTCACCTTTCCTTTTCCTGCTGTTCTTATCATCGTCATTCCCTTCCCCCATGATCATTCTCCGCAATTCGATTCGCTCCGCCTCCTCACGCTCATGACTCAACTGTCGTCAAACACAATATAAACACGTGACATAATCGTCAGCAATTCCCAAAAATTAAAATCCAATTAAAAAATCGTACTTGCGAGGAGGTTGTCTTGTTGGTGAGCATTTTCTCAATGTTCTTTCCCATTTCCTCGATGTCATCGATATCGTCTTCTTCTTCTGTACTCTCGCCTTCATCCGTTGAAAGTACCTCACTGGATTGAAGGACGCGATTTTGGAGCTCAAAAATTCGTTGACATTCCTCTTTATATCTGAAAGAGTAGTAGAATAAGAAGAAATGAAGGAAGAAAACATACCACAACTAGACAGAACTAGTTCTGAAACGGATGTCATTCGCTTATTAGTTTTTATATACTACGAAACGCACCGGCCCTGATGCTCAGCGACAGAGAACCGGTTCCCTCTGGAGAATTTGTTCATCCCTTCTTCCCCTGCTTTTGCCTTTTCTGTGGACAGGGTTCTGACGACATCAATTACTTCCCATCGAGAAAGCTTCTGAATCTGGAAGTTTAAGAAAACAGTATTTAGAAAAAACGAAAGAAAAAGAAGGCAAGAAGAAGTCCCTACTTCTTCCTCGGGCACATCAAACTTTCGTAGCAGTGCTTTTGCATTGTTTAGGGACAACCGCCTCAAATCAGCATCTGTGCCCGTCACAATTCTTTTAGGTTGAGTTTCCTTCTCCTCCACTGAAGTCTATCAAAATATTTGATTGATTTCGTGTCCGGCTTTCAAACTCCAGTACGCCTGGGACCAAAATTACCTGAGGTTTGTTTGGCATTCTAACGTAGGAAAATCCTTCACCGATTCCAGTAGGATCTGCTGGCCCATTTATCTGAAGGATGCACTTCCCTTTGATAGCTTGAATGTAAGCTCTGGTTGTGTTCCATGGAGCAACCTTCACTTCGTCGTCCAACTTTTTCTCTTCGTTCTCATCCTCGTCTTCAGGAAGTGGTGCTAAAATACTCTGAGTGCCGTAACCCGCGTCCTAAAAGGAAACCGAAATTAGTCAACATGTGACTGTGATTCCATGAGTGTTGCTTTACCTTTAGGCGTTGCTCAGCAGCAACGAGACTGAAATAGGCGCAGCACTGTTCAGGAGAAACCATTGCTCGGATTTCTTCTTCTGTGGGCAACCGAAACTACAAAGAAACGAAATAGTCACTATCAATCCTCAAATAAATCAAACAGGTTGAGCAAGAATATTGGAATTGGAAAATATTCTGCTTACCTGAGGTTTAATTACCCACCAATTCGAATCTACTCCTGTTCGTTTAAAGTCAGCACACAACTTGAGCCTCTTTCTAATGCTGCTTTCCGAGTGCATCGGGAATGCCCTTTTGATATCATCCATTCTAATTCTTCTAGGAGTATCTCGGCTAAACCAGAAAAGTCGGTAGATAAAAACCTGAAAGAAAAAATTTGATCTTTACAATGAGTCTCATAAAATCATCATTTCTCACTTGTAGAAAATCTCGGACGAAATTGTTTGCTCGTTTAGAATTAGGTCCTGCAAAACATTAAACAAAAATGTCAAAAGTCCACCTTACATTATAGAATGATTGAAAAAATGGCGAACCCACCAGGAACTTCGTACAAGGGACACTCTTGAGCTGCCGTAAAAATAGAATCAAATAGGCGTACGAAAAAGTTGTTCCTAGAATAAAATTAAATTACCACCATGAATAGATTACTTTAGAAATCTTTAAATTAACCTTGTTCGAATAATAAGAAAATCAGTCGTAGTGATCCCGTGTCCAAATATTGCCGATCTGTACATGTTATTTTCCAGCGTTTGAATCATTTGACCCGGGTGCATAGCTCCTAAGAAGGGCGAAGTGTGAGCTGTACTCGTTTCTCCATAAATCTGTTCCCCCGGCCCATCGTCCTTTCCAGGTTTCCGTTTGTAATAATTCTTAATTTTGCAGCACATTCCAACCTGGAACCAAAACATTCCGATTTAAGGCAACTTTAAGGTAACCAACCCAGAGGTTTAGATTTCTCACTTGGTTGAGAAGCGGAGGATGTTCCTCGCAATACTCGATGAGCAAAAGTTCCCCGTCTTTCCCACTGAAGTCTTCCGATGTCCTCATGAAGAAAATATCACCCCCACCAGCAGCGTGCCGTTCAGCTTCTCGTTGCTGCAAAGATGATAGTAAATACCTCGAGGTTAGAATCTTAGGTTAGAATTGAACTGAGTTGAGATTAGCCTACCTTAGCCTTTCGCTGAATGTGTTTCGTTAGCGGCAGCAAAGGGTGTGGTCCAGCATGCGAGAGTGGACCGTTGGTGAACTTCCGAAGCGCAGGTCGATGGAAGTTTCGTAGTTTCACAAAATTCATGTGTGTCGGTACGAAAGGAGATCTGAGTTCTACCACGGGTGTAGAGTGCTGGATGATGTTACCACTGGTGCTGATTTTGATCAAAGCTTGTTCCGTGTGCTTCGCTTGGTAATACTCGTCCAAAGAAAGATTGTAAGGGTCTTTATCATCGTCTTTTGGCGAAGGAGGAGGGCTGTCTTCTTCAATGACGTTAATCACACCGGCTTTCCCTGCACAAAAGTTCCAAATTCGTAATTACATGTGAAATTTTTGATACAAGAAACCATACCAAGAAGAATCTTTGACTTTTTGACATGAGGGTGAGGGATCTTGATTTTGACTGGAGTGGAAGTACTCGAGGAAGCATTCGGATCGACATCATCAGGGATGCACAGAATAATATTTTCATCGTTTGGATCCAACTCCAAAACTTTCGGTTCCGGTAGTTCCTCCACGTTATCCACATCCCAGATAATGTCCTTCTCCCAGTGCCCGTTGACCAACTCCGTGGTCTCCACAGGAAAGATGGAGTACCACGTATCATCAACTTGAGATAGAGTCTCTTCAGCTGCTTTTGTGCTAAAGTAAACGCATGTGAAATAAATGTTAAAATTAACATTCAGTTTTGGGAAACAAATTCTAAATTACGTTTTCGAAAATTTCGAGGTTCCAATCTTTGTTGGAGTCACGTTGGGTTGAAGAATCCCATCTTGGGGTTTGGCTACATTTTGTGCTGAACGATTCGACCCAGAAGGAACCCAACCTGCAGTTTTGTTCTTGGCCAATTTCTTCACTTTTGCATCTTGACTATCCCAGATGATCGCCTCTTCCCAATCTGACTGGGTTACCATATTAAAACTGTCATCTGGAAATGTGGTTTCTGAGCTTTTAGCTTCCGAGCTCCCGTCGTCTTCAGAACTGTCGTCCTCAGAATCAGACTCCTTCTTAGCAGGCTAAAAATAAATATAGTTTCATGAAAATATTCTAAACAATTGAGGCACATTCGCGTACTTTTTTCTTGAACCCGTATTCAAAATGGTCAGGGTTTTCTGGGATACCGAGCATTTCAAACCAAATTGCAGCAGGGCCATGCCGCCACAGATGTTTACGTTCTGAATTTTTAGGTTTCCCTTCTTCGTAACTCTTTTCACTTTCTTCTGATAGTGAACCATGAGGTCGGCAAAGTGCGTCCTGAGTAAAACAAATTAAATCAAAATCAAACCAAAATAATGAATTGAAAATACCGATTTTAACGCACTTCGGCATCTGGAACGCATAGTGAAGGATGAGGCACTTCATCTTCTTGCTCGTAACGCTTCTCCCAATCTAATTTTTCTTTTAGCCTCTCTGCAGCGGTATCACTCGCTGTAGGTAGCATCGATTGATAGGACACGCTGCCCGGAATATTGAAATCATTGATTCCTGGAATGGATCTGCAAGCTGCATTTTGCTCTTCGAGTAGTCTCTCCCTTTCTTTCCGCCGTCGCTTCTTGACGTTTTTCCATGTGTGAGGCAAACTGTTAAGCTTCCCTGGTCCAAAGAGCCTTGAGAATCTGAGGACTTTGTCGGCCCTAAAGTCCGGGAACAACGTAGTTACGCTCACTCCAGTGTATTTTGAAGGCAGCATGGCAGCAAGGGGCGTCTTCTTTTCAGAATTAGATGAACCCGGAATAGAGGTAGAAGAACCTTCGTCTCCAGAGCCTTCGGTTTGCGGTGGGGGTGGCGGTGGCATTTTCCTCTTGTCCAGATCAAGGGAATTATAATCGTATCCACCAAAAGTTGTCTTGTACTCTAGTTCCATGAGATTGTCATCCTCATCAATGCATTCTGATATATCAGAAAAATCTACGGCTGTTGGTGATTTGCGCTCTTCACTGTAGTCATCCTTGTTCTTCGGTCGTAACTTTGGTTTCTCATCTTCGTCCGATTCATCTTCGCTGTCATACGAATCCTCATCCAACGAGTCAAAGGAGAATCTTCCACGGCGCTTCTTCTGTTTCGTACCTTCACCTCCTACACTTCAAAAAATACACAATCAACCACATCCTAAAAGCAGCTCGATATAAGATACTTGCCAGCAGAACCAGCATTTTCTTTCCCATCCCCATCATCTTCCTCATCCTCTTCTAGTACATTTTGTAAGCCAAGACCAAGGTTTTCCAACGCTTTGATTTGCTTGTCTGAGTCCAAACCAAAGATGGACTGATCCTCTAACTTCCCAGTTTTTGTGTCGACATTTCCAAAGAGGAATCCTGTGAGGCTCACTGTAGGGCCGGTAGTCCTCATCATCTTCAGCGCTGCTCAAATCGCTCATTGTTCCAGTATCGGAGCCTACAAAACATGAAGAGTTTAACATTGTCATTGGATTTTTAGATTTGTTTACCTTTGCTTTCTCTGTTTCTATTCTAAATTGAATATTGACGTGGATGCAGCTCTTCTGCTGTCGATTGGGCTGTAAAGGATCAACCAGGACTGGTCAATGACACTGAGTCAACCCCCTTCGTCCTGATTAAATACCCAAGAATCCTTGAATCTTCTGGACACTGGACATCTAATTGTTTTTGTTTTTCGATTTCGGGAGCGTGTACAAAATAAAGTTGAAATTCCAGCCAAAATCATTACACCCTGCGGGTGCCTCACAATACCCCAATTTTTAAAACAAAAACTTTTCAGCAAAAAAAGTAAGGCGGGAAGCGGAGGCATTCGGCCACCGCCACCACCGAACAACCGCCATTTCGGACATGGCTACCCGGATATGGCAACGGGTCAGTCAAGGCTGCCCGCCCCTTCTCTACCACCATATTGCTCAACTACTTCAATTATAATCCAGTTAGCATTATTAGCCACGCATATAGCTACTCAACCCTACTTTTTCTTTTTTTTACATAATCCCTGTAACTTCATTGCAGTCTTAACATATCATGTTTTAGAAATGTTGTGGAAATTCATTATCTCAACAAAAGTATAGATAAATATACCCTAAAACCTGGACGATGAGGCACGGCTTACGTTTGACCTAGAATGTAAAAATTAAACTTGACCATTTTATTCATTTTGAATACTCTCATTCCCGTAATGTTATAGCAAGAAGTACGTTAATTCGTGGATACTAGTAACTAAATCTGCGACTGACGGCTGAAATATGTGGTTTTTAATCGTTCATTTGGTTATGGCTACGGCTATACCTTAGAGTTGAATAAATTGGCTTTAAAATGAAACGTTCAGAGACCATAGTAAATCATTAATTATTATGCATTTTCAGCTGGGTATAGCTACGTTTATTTGGATTTGAAGTGTGTTCAAAATTCTATGTCAATTGGAAGGTTTTTTTCTCTGTTCTGTTTGGTTGCGGGTTTTCGGGTGGCTGAATGAACGCGGCGGGAGTGAACGGTCAAAAAGACTTTGTCATAAAATTGTCAATTTCATTTTGTGTTCATCTCTTCTGATTTCTTTCCTCTTTAATTTATCTCAATTTAATTGATTAATTAAATGTAATTAGTAATTAGGAGTTAGCGACAGCACAAGGAGGACACGACGGTGTTCATTGTCCAGGGCAAATGTCATCCAGACGATCTCCGCTTCCTGCGCTTGCAGGAGTGTCTTCATACACGGCTGCTGCTGCTGGTCAACCCCGAAGTATCATCTCACCTGGCCATAACAGTTATGTAAACATCAATGCAAACAGGCGAAGTGCTGTGGGTATCAATAACACCCACAGTGTCACACAGGTAATCCTCTTACACTTGTACTCTGCTTCTGCTCTGTTGTCAGTTGTCTGTACCTAAGTTTAATTTGTTGAGGTCATGCCATGGTTTTTTTATCCATGGGGTCCAAGAAATGGTAATGTTTTCATGTATTTGTCTTTTGTTCAACAGAGTTTTGCTGCGGCCTCGAATAGTTTGGCCTTTACCGAAACTACCCTGGTTCAAGATCTCTTGTTCATCTTCCAAGGCATACAAGGAAAGGTCATTGAGAAAACTGGAAACAGCAAGTACCAATTTCAGGCAGGAAAAGTAAATGTAAGTTACCGTATTCATTCTCATTCTTATGGACAAGATTTTCAATTTAGTTTCTGCGTATAGAGAGACGTTACAGCCCCTATGAATGAATTGACAATGAAGCTATGCGAGCTGGGCCACTGCTTCAACAAAATCAAGGAATTTAAGGACAAACCAAGCGCTGGGCTCGTTGTACAAGCTTTCAAACACGGTCTGGACATTCAACTGTTTGACTATTATCGCATTCTGGCTGATATCAAAGCACAGGTAATAATGAACTATACTAATTGCTTAACTTCTCATTTGATTTTAAGGTTAATCAATGGTTTGAAATGTAGATGCAAGAAGCTCCTGCAGACACTCCACTTTCAGAGCAGGTCAAACCACGGGAAACAGTGACCTTGATCAAATTAGGAGTTTGGGTGGCTGATATCCGGGATCGTTTGGAAATATTGGCACGGATGGTCGACGCCTGCTCACCGGCTGATGGTTCTATTCAAAAGAAACACGGTGGTGAATTCTGTTCAGTTGTCTTCCTATACACTGAGCATGGAGACCCGATTGTGCAAGAGCTAGCTGTTCGTCTTCTAGCTACACTGACCAAGCCCCTTTATCTCATGCTGGCCCAGTGGATTCTTTATGGAGAACTGGAGGATCCTTTCAATGAATTTTTCATTGCTGCGGACAAGGAGTGCAAAAAGGAAGATCTGTGGCATTCCAAGTTTCACATTCGGTAAGCAATGCTTCTGCTACCCTTGTCGTTTTAAAACGATTTGTTTTTTTTATCTTTTTTTGCAGAGAGAAAATGTTGCCCTCTTTCATCACAATGAAACAAGCCCGTATGATTTTGGCTACTGGAAAGAATATCAATTTTCTACGAGATATTTGTAACAATTCCACACCATACGAAGGGCGAAACGAGATTAAAAAGATAATTGAAGAAACACCAGGTATGAACACAACGTGTATTTCTATCCTGTTGGAACTTTGTAGCATTGGTTGGTACTAAATGTACAATTATTTTATTTTAGTTGAATGTCTCTTTCTTGAGAATGACAAGCTTTTGGGAACTGCCATTCAGAGAGCATATCAAACCACATCTGATAAAGTTCTAAAAGTTCTCACGGACGATGCCAAGCTGATTGACCATTTGAATGCGCTTAAGAAATACTTACTTCTTGGCCAAGGAGATTTCATCAAGTATTTGCTTTACTTGTTGCAGTAAGTGCCACGAAGCGTC
Organism: Pseudachorutes palmiensis; assembly: GCA_009869845.1. Classification (NCBI taxonomy): domain Eukaryota; kingdom Metazoa; phylum Arthropoda; class Collembola; order Poduromorpha; family Neanuridae; genus Pseudachorutes; species Pseudachorutes palmiensis. The sequence goes on from VNWY01000227.1 coordinate 57,938, forward strand.
TTCATTCCAGATTTAAGTTGGCATACTAATTTTGTGGGTGTTTCGCAGGGATGAACTGCAAAAGCCCGTGCCCAAACTTTACCAGCACAACCTTTCACCCATTCTTGAAACCGCTATCCGTGCCACCAACGCACAGTTTGAAGATGAAGACATTCTTCGGCGACTGGACACAAGAATACTCCACGGCAGTGAGAAAGAAACAGGCTGGGAAGTTTTCTGTCTGGACTACAAAGCCGATGGGCCTATTGGAACTGTGCTCACGGAAGAGGCAATTGTCCAGTACAATCAACTCTTCAATTCTTTGTGGCGGACAAAGCGAATCGAAGCTGTGTTGTCATCACTCTGGAAAAACCAGACTACCTTGTTCAAGCACCAGCGCTCATTGATGCCAGGTGAAGAAAACATCATTATTATGTGCTTTGGGTTGATTGATTTCACAGTTTGGTTTTGAACTTTGGTTTCACATTTCAGAGATTGGTCCAGTTCTGCATCAAGTGCAACTTTTAATTCAAGAGATGATCCACTTTGTACATCAAACGCAGTACTACATCATGTTTGAAGCGTTGGAATGCGCCTGGATTTCACTCATGGATTCTGTAAGGGCTTTCCATTTAGTATTAAAACGCTTGAAAATGAACTCACCCGTCTCTGAATTATAGGTGACCAAAGCCACAGATTTGGATCAAGTTATAAAAGCCCATGAGTTCTTTTTGTCTACAATGATGAATCGTTCCTTGCTGGAACCTGAGAAACGGGAGCTCTTGAATCAACTCCGTGCCATTTTTGGAACCGTATACAAGTTGCGTGATTTTCTCAAAGGATTTGATGATCGAATTTATTCTGAAGTTCAAACCCGTCGGAAGCTTCCATCCACTGCTGCTGAGCAAAGGAAGTTCTTTGACGAATACATTGCCCAAGCAAAGGGCGAAGTAGAGCAGTTGTACACTGTTACTCAAGTAAGATTTGCAACTTGAGAATCAACTGGCCAAAATGTAATGAATCTTTTGTATATGAAATGTAGGATTTGGTCTATCGTTTTCTCATCGTCCTCAGTCAGCAGCATGAATCTGATTCCATCAACCTCCAGTGCTTGAGCTTTAGATTGGATTTCAACGAATACTATGCACAGAGAGACGACCGCCTGAATTTCCCGTTTACATATTTGTGCCGACGTCTCTCGACGACATCAGTCAATAGTCCGCTCTTCCAGTCTCTCCAGACGTCGATGAACTTATCCCACTCCCATGTAGAGTCCAATGGCCTCTCCCCTGGGGTCATTCGAAGCCAAACTATCAAAGAGTAAGTCAATGATCTGATTCCCTATAACTGAGACTTTTGAGAAATACTCTGCCATTTTCCTTTGTTGAATTCCATTGCATGTTCGTAAACTATACTTTAGCTTCACTGCCTAAATGATCGAATTTGTGCCAATTTATCCACATTGCATTTATTATTCAGATCTCCATGCTTCTCTTGTTACAAGTTTAACTCTATCGCGTTCATTAAGAGTTACAATTACTACGTCTAACCTTTACTGAAATTATGTTGACAATTTATTAAAATTGTGACGTCAGATTGATGACTTTTAAGTTGCCCTGTAGGAGATATCGCTGGTCACAATGATAGTCGTTACAACATCAGCTCTTGTCGTGGTGACCCTGGAATCACATTTTAAATGTCCAATGTATCTTAATTATAATGTCCAATACCTATTACCTGTACTGATTTCCACTGATTTGGTCTAAAAGCTTCACTTCCCCGGTTTGTTGGTTTGTGTCGGTGCGCGTAGGCCCTGTGGAAGGATGAATTACGATTCAAATCCCAAAGAAATCTTATAGTTTTGTCCCAAGGTTTTATCCAAGGTTTTGCTTACACCCTTCTTTTGAGTATCCAGTTGTTCTGATAATAGAACTCGTGCCATCAGCGTTTCGCAAGGTCAACACGGAATCGACTAAAGTTTTTTAAAGCTCATAATTCATCTTTTAATTAAGAATAATCTCAGTTTGGAAACTTAAATACCAGTAGGAGCCGAGTTTCCGAATTGTGTTATGCCCCCAGTGTTCGCCACGCCTATACAGAATCACAAAATCAAATCCTTCCATTCCACAGGGAATCAACTTACCTGGATTGTAGTAGTTTATAGCTGCTGTACCAGTGGGGAAATAAGATGGCGGTGACGGCCCGCTAAAGTTGACATTCGTTGTATTAGCCGGGTAGCGAATAATGGCGCGCGAGTTCCCATTGAAAGATCCGAATCGAATGACCGAATTGGTCATATGGAACAGTGCGGCTCCTGGTCCAATTGACATTTGGTCCCCTTGATGGAACAAGACAGTGCTTCCTGAAAATGAAATCCAATGAAATGAAAAAGACAAAGAGGAAGATACCTTTTCCAGTGACAATTTTAAAACAGATCTCCTGAGAATGTTTTCATGTGACATTGACATCTGCCATTACCTTCCACATGCGACACTGGCCCTGCACTTGTATAGACTCTCGTCGGACCCGGAAAGTTCACAAAACTCGGGCTTTCAAAGGTGAAAGTAGCACCTGCCGGGTATTCCAACCTAATTCTCGGAACATGGGTCAGTGTCGAGCCTGGTGGAAAAAGGCCTACTTCCCCTGCCATGAACTGATGTGTCACAGTCCATGTCTGCGAATTTACAAGGGCCAAGCAGAAGAAAAAGCAGAGGAAAACGCTTTCACTGAAGAGAACTGGTAACTTCATCGTATGGATCCGGTTGCTGGAATATTCCAGAATTGGGTTAGAATCATACGCCATAACTTGTTGATTGAGTAATCCTTGGGCTTACATTCATTTACAAATGAGTGCAACATGTTTCAGGCCATTGTTCAGTGCCTTTACTGACGACATATCCCAGGCATCCAACAGGGATTTCCAATTTAGGCAAACATGATTACGAAAATGGCGAACGTGCTTGAGGTCAGAGCTTCATTCATCGATTAATCGCAATACAAGGGTTATTGAGTTAGGCAGATGGTTCTAAATTAAATTGAATTGAGGATTAATTGAATTATTCTAAGTATTTACACACGTATACACATTGGGAATGGGACCATTTATTTATGGCGACTGCTGGCGACATATCAGAAAGCGACATATTTTGGGGTTCTTGAGATTTTCTCCCTCCAGTGGACACCCTGCCGCCAGCTAATTTCCTTCAAAAATCGGCTTCAAAAATCTTTAGAAATTAAAGGTTTGATTGAAAGAGTAGCAAATTGGTACTACATTGGCCTTTACTAATTTTTGTATTAAATTAATCAATTAGTTTGTGTTTTTAACGATGTCAGGAGGAAGAAGAGCCCGTAAATCAATTGATTTCAAGGAAATTAGCGAGAGCGAGAGTGAGGATTCCCTGGCCTTGACTGACACGGAGTACGATGCAGAGGGTAATGTCATCATACCGAGTAAATTGACTGAAGAAACGAAGGAAGTGGACAAGGAAGATGAGCTAAGGGAAGAGGAATCAGAAGAATTCACAGTCGAAGCCATTTTACCTTGACTGACACGGAGTACGATGCAGAGGGTAATGTCATCATACCGAGTAAATTGACTGAAGAAACGAAGGAAGTGGACAAGGAAGATGAACTAGGGGAAGAGGAACAAGAAGAATTCACGGTCGAAGCCATCTTGAAAAAGAAAATGGTCTCCGGTGTGGCCCAGTACTTGATTAAATGGGAGGGTTACGATGAGTAAGTTTACAAATTTAAATTCTTAAAAACGTTAAAAAACTCTTAAAGATTAATTTGATTTTTTTTTCTAGTTCCTACAATACCTGGGAACCTAAGGACAATTTAGACTGTGAAGAAATACTTGCAGAGTTTGAGCAAACTTGGGAAAGTAATAGTAGGAAAGGGAAGAGCAAGAAGGGCTCAAGGGCTGGACCTGCAAGCGCTGTCAATAAGCCGTCAGCGGCAGCTAGCAGTATCGCTTCAAGTATCCTCCAGCAAGAACCAAATGCACCAGCACCAGACCATTGTGTTGAAGGCCAGAAAACTAAAGTCCCAGTTCAGCAACGAAGGCTTGATCTGAGGGTATGTCAAAGGAGATCTATTAGCTCTATGAGTTTCAATTTCAAGCTAATTTCAATTTTTCTTGTAAGGAGCAAGAAGAGGGGAAGGTTTATGGTCTTGACCGTGGCTTGGAACCGCTTCAAATAGTTGGAACCACGTTCAATTCAAAAGGGAAGAAATTCTTCTTGGTTGTATGGAATGATTGCGATGAAGGTAAGTTAGAAATTGACAAAGCCTGAGATGATTTTATTTATGAACTGTCTGGTTTAGGGGATATGGTTCCAGTGAAGGATTTCTGTGACAAGTTCCCTTCTTTTGCCATGTCTTATTTTGATCATCACCATGTCTGGAGGGCGAGTATTGAACACTACGAAGAAGAGGATGATCCTGAAGAAAGATCTGGAGAATCCACTCCTGTAGCACTCAACTCGGATTCAGAACCGGAAGCACAAGTAGTTTAATTACAGCACAGTAATCGCTCTGAACGTATGAATACTTTATAACATTTCTATATTAAAATATTTTATGACCTTTCTTGATTTCTTCGGATGCTTTTTCAGCAATGGCGACGACTGCAGCATTTATATTTGCATTTGGAACTCTGGGCATGACGGATGCGTCAACAACACGAAGTCGTTTGACTCCGAGAACCCTAGATTTGAACATTTCAAATTGGAATTCCAAGTTGCAAGGGGTTTGCTATGGGAGACGGGGTCACTGACCTGAGTTTGGAGTCAACGACCGAATTTTTATCTGCCTTTCCATAACCCATTTTTGAAGTGCCAACAGTGTGCCACCAGGTCGTACCTTTGAGAGCGATGTAGCATCGCCAGTACCCTTCACTCTTGAACTTGTGACCTTCCTGGCATTCTGGATTTGGCACGAGCTGGGCCCCTAATCTTTTAAATGCAGTTGTGCTCAGAATCTTAAGCAATAAATTGATTCCTGGAAAACAGTTTTTAAAAAAAATGGGCCAAAGATTTCATACTTTTAGGAATCTTATTGTTGGTACCTTCCAACAGGACCTTGAAATCTCGTTTGTGTGACAGAAACTTGTAGTCAATTATGGCCAAGTCCTCATTGCTCCGCATACCCTTACGGTATGCAGTTGCATTCAATTTGAGGCTTCCGCGATTTCCTTCCTTTAGTGCTGAACGTCCGACCAAAACCGGTGCTTGAAATTGATTCGGTGGAACCGGCTGACTAGATTCTCGTTTGTCAAGATCCGGTTCGTTTGATGGTAACAGCCACATTTCCAAGTCTGGCCAGCCATGTTGTCCACTTTGTTTCGCGTCGGACGATACGAGGAACGCCTGGGCTCCTAGATCATCTCTTCTCGAAAGAACATTTTCAGGTTCGTATTGAAGATACTTCTGGAAATCTTCTGCTGTCAAATTATTATGAATGCTGGAAATCAACGAAGGGTCGGTGAAATTGAAAGGCCCGACTATTGGTCCATAGTGATCCTGGAGGTATTTCCCTACTGGAAGGTCCGCAACTAGGCGGATCTTTGCTTTCCGAAGCATCTTTGCAGGACCAATACCTGACTTCATGAGGAGAATTGGGGAGCCCATGGAGCCTGCGGAAAGTATCACTTCTCTTGATGCCAATGCAGTGACCATCACGCCATGTTTTCTGTACACAACCCCCGTAGCCACTTTCTTGGAGAAGAGAATCCGCTCG
>VNWY01000228.1:0-63449 GCA_009869845.1 Pseudachorutes palmiensis
AAAGGAGATGAGGAAAGAACCCCAATATACTCAGTATGCATCAACCAATCTACAAACAACACAATTAAAAGTACAATCAGCACAACAAATCAAATCAACAAGAATCAATTAACACCACTCAACACATTACTCAACACTATACTTTTTATTCACAATTCATTCAATTCATCCCCTTTTTCAATCATCAAAATAAAGGAAGATGAAGATGCATTTCTATCCCGGAATGTCATAAAAACTAAATTCCAAAGGAACCATCCATGCTAACCTAAACCTACAGTCTAAAATTGTATGGAAAACATTCATGAATTTCTCATCGGCAGTTATCCTTGGAATGAATGTGGAGGTCATTGACCCCTGCATTCCAAATCCCTCTTTCCAAATGTAGTGATGGAGTGATGGAGTGATGGAGTGATGGAGTGATGTCATTGGTTGACTTTTGTATGAAGAATTATGAACAAAAGGAGACTTATTGGGGTGACAAAAGGAGATTGGAAATCCCCTTAATGTAAAGCACTTGGATCTGAATCTGTGTCTTAATTGATGATTCAAGGGAAGAGTGCCAAATTAGTTTGTATTTGGATTTAGATTTGAGAGTCCAATCTGCGAATCCTTCTATTCTTGATCCAAGCACGGAGTAATAACAAATAAGGGAAGGGAGGATGAATGCCCATTGCTCCAAGGGTCTTTAGTCTCCTTTTGATCCTTTTGTATTGAATTGTGGTGTATGTGAGTATTAGATGGTGTATGAGTGACTTCTTCCTGGAAGTGTGATGTTCTGTATTAACTGGAGATGAGGAGTTATAATCATTACGTCTTGTTTAGTGAATGTAGGAGGGACAGTGTGACGTTGAATAAGTTGGCCATGGACTGATAAGTGGACAACTGACTAGGGAGATTAGTGGCCAAGGGATGCTGGGATCAAAGACTCCTTCCAGCTTAGACACCCAAAGAATCTTAAAATAAAAAAAGAAAGGGAATCCCAAGGGATCAAAGGGACACTTCAAGACACAATACTTAGTAATTGGTCAGTAGAACAACGACAGTCGGACATTAAAGGTCAACCATGAGGAGTAGCTCAACAATGATTCTATTCCTCATCAGTGCCACTACAATAGGAACTCTGTCACTTTCATATACATCTACATCTACATAAGTTCACAATTCAACACCTACTCTCTGCATCATTCACAAATGACATATCAAAAGACACGGATCTTGACATTTGCAAGGCATTCAACAAAGGTAACAAACCCCATTCTATCAATTATAACTAAAGTCACAAGACTAAGAAATGGATACATCACAGCTTAGAGTATTACATTCACATTGTAAGTTCTGCGACTGTGCTCGTCCGTCGTCCATAACTGTTATATTGTTTTCCATTTCCCCCCACGTGCGATAAAAGACCAATTAAGACTCAATTTGTTGAATTGCAGAGAGACAGGATGACATTGCCCTTGGGCACGTGGATCCCCTTGTCAATGGGTATGTCAATCTACCCCCGTGTCACACTTTTAGACACCCACTAGCCTCTCACTTTCTTCCAGACAGACATGGCGGCATCGGAGACGAAGGGCAGCAACGGCACGACGCGAACGCATTTGGGACTTTGGTGTCATTCCATACGAAATCGATGGCAACTTCAGTGGAGCTCACAAAACCCTATTCAAACAGGCAAGTTATTACATTGGGTTTAGGGTTTTATTCCATTTTTATTATCATTTGTTCCCTTTTACCTGCAGGCGATGCGCCATTGGGAGAACAACACTTGCGTCAAGTTTGTAGAGAGGACAGAAGCCCATCCCAACTACATTGTGTTCACTGAAAAGGCTTGTGGGTGTTGCAGCTTCGTTGGGAAGAGGGGCAATGGACCACAGGTAAAACTAATTAACAACTTAAACTATAATTAACTGCAGTTAATTGACACTATGTTGTTATTAACAGGCGATCTCAATTGGGAAGAACTGTGATAAGTTTGGGATTGTTGTCCACGAGTTGGGACACGCAGTGGGTACGATCACATTCTAAATTGACATTTGAACTCTTGTCCACAACATGTCCACATTTTGTATTAACTTTACAGGCTTTTGGCATGAACACACCCGCCCTGATAGAGAGAACCACGTGGACATCATTCGAGAGAACATTATGACAGGACAAGAGTACAATTTCAACAAGTTGACCCCGGATGAGGTCAACAGTCTTGGCCAATCATATGACTTTGACTCCATCATGCACTACGCAAGGAATACTTTCTCCAGGGTAAGTTATTACAGTACCCCATTTCTCTTATTCTATGTACAACACGAGGACGGTTTTCCAGAGCACGTTCCTGGACACGATTCTGCCCAAGGAGAATGGGAATTCTCGTAATCGACCTGAAATTGGACAACGAATCCGACTGAGCAGTGGAGACATCGCACAGGCAAACAAACTCTACAAATGTCCATGTAATGAGGTACCATTCCCCACAGGCAAGAGTTTCTAATGATTCAATTCATGTTTAGCATGTGGACGAACATTCCAAGAACCAATGGGACTCTTTGGATCTCCTTTTCACCCTGGGGTCAATGCAACAAACTCAACAACTGGAACTGGATCTTCCTCTGCTGAGGTCAATGGGAAGATGGAAGATGGAGAACGATGTGAATGGAGGATTGTGGCAACACACGGGGAAACTATTATCCTCAACATCACTGACTTTGACCTCCCACTTTCTGATGGTTGCAAGTATGACTACTTGGAAGTACGGGATGGGTACTGGCACAAAAGTCCACTACTAGGTACACCAACAAAATAAATTAATCAAATCAATTCAATTGTTTTTTATCCTCCATAGGAAGGTTTTGTGGTTCCAATTTGAATTTTGACACGACCATCATTTCCACTGGAGCTCGGATGCTATTGACTTATCAAACGACCCAAACACCCTTCAACCTACAGAGGATTCACTGCCAACTACGAAGGTAGTAAATTAAGGGGTTTAAAAATGTGTTAAAAATGTTACTGAATTGCAGCGGTTTGTGGAGGTCATTTGATTGGTGATTCAGGTCACATTGAGTCTCCCAATTTCCCTGATGAATACTTGCCATCAAAGGAATGCATTTGGAAGATCACTGATCCCAGTTGGGTACCAGGTAATCCATTGATTAAGCATTCGTTGATTGATTGTTCTGAATGAGATCCGTTTCCCAAGGTATCTCTCACATTCCATTCTTTCGAAATAGAAAATCATGAGAACTGCGTCTATGACTTTCTGGAAGTGAGGGATGGACTCAGCCAGAATTCAAGTTTAATCGGAACGTTCTGTGGCTACACTCCACCAACGGCAGCAATCACTTCGTCCGCTAATAACCTTTGGGTCAGGTTCGTATCGGATGGAAGTGTCCAGAAGGCAGGGTTCTCAGCAGCTTATTTGAAAGGTACTAACAATCGACCCATCTTTCATTGGATAGTTGGAGGGAATCTTTTAAATTAATTTTATCTACTGGCGTTTTAGAACTGGACGAATGTGCGAAAGGACTTGATGACTGTGAGCACATGTGCAAAAACACAATTGGTAAAGAAAGGTTATAAATTCTGAATTGGATTTTAACATTTTGATTTGTAGGTTCTTATACTTGTGGTTGTAAGTTTGGATTCGAGTTGCATTCGAACGGGCGTGAATGTGAGGATGCTTGTGGTGGTGTGATTGAGGACATCAATGGCACTCTGACCTCTCCGTCCTTTCCTAATCTCTACCCGTCCAATCGTCAATGTGCTTGGGAGATAGTGGCCCCACCCCAGACTCGGATTACAATCAACTTTACCCACTTCGATCTCGAGGGAAACAATGTAAGATCCATTTCCCTCTTTTTCTTAAGAATTAATTGGCTACTTTTGTCTTTTAGCAAGAGTGTGACTATGACGCAGTTGAGGTTTACAGTAAATTGGGTCAAGATCAACTCAAGCGTCACGGGAGTTTCTGTGGGAGTGAGTTACATTGAGATACATTGAGTTACATTGAGATACATTGCCACATTCCAACCACCTTTGGTTTAATTCCCTTTGATTCCAGACAAACCACCACCAATGATCACTTCAGAAGGAAACTCCATCAGAGTTGTCTTCACCACAGACAATTCAGTACAAAAGACAGGATTCGCTCTCGTCTTCTTCACAGGTAAGGAAACACAATTAGTACAACTTTAGTTCTAAACTTTGGCTTTACAAATTAAGACAAGGACGAGTGCACTGTGAACAACGGCGGTTGTGCACAAGTGTGTCGGAACACTGTTGGAAGCTACCAATGCGGTTGTCAGAATGGATTCACTCTCCACGACAATGGCCATGACTGCAAGGAAGGAGGATGCAAATTCGAAATTAGCGCACCACCAGAGGGAGAGATCACAAGTCCAAGCTACCCGGATCCTTACCCGGGGAAGAAAGAGTGTGTATGGATTATGACAACAATCAATGGACACAGGGTCAAGGTCGTATTTGATGACTTTGAAGTAGAACCACAACAGGGATGCAGCTACGACAGTGTCGCCGTAAGACAAAGAGACAAAAGATAGGCGACATCTGAGATTCTCTGATTGATTGAAATCTTTTTTTAAGGTTTACGACGGTGGTTCATCTGAAGGTCCTTTGCTTGGTCGCTTTTGTGGTAGCAAGACTCCTCACCCGCTCGTAGCCAGCACGAATAATCTCATGCTCGTGTTCAAGTCTGATGGAAGTGTTCACCGGCGTGGATTTCACGCCAAGTACTCAACAGGTTAGGGAATGCAATGGTCATAGTTGAATGTTGGAATGATTCTTTTGTTTCTTTTGCAGTCTGTGGTGGTCTTTTGTTTGCTTCTGAAGAAGAGTCGCATCTCTACTCTCATGCTGGGTACGGAGACTGGCCATATGCTGACAACGAGGACTGCGAGTGGGTGATCCAAGGGATCGACGAAGGTCCCATTGAGCTCACTTTTATTACTTTCACTGTTGAGGACGAAGGGGATTGTGCCTTTGATTACGTGGAGGTAAGGAGTATAATAGAAGGGGAGTGAAAGGGGGATTATGGGGAAGTATAGAAAGTGAAAGTAGTACATGACGAGATAATGATGAGAGACGTGATTCAGGGGTAGAGTCAAGATAAACAAGGATACAAGGATACAAGGATACAAGGATGGAACAAGTTTTATTTTGAAGGGTCCATTCTGTCTGTTGACTTTCTCCTTCAACTGAAAGTGGGGAAAAGGGAAGAAGGGAAGAAGGGATGTTGGATGTTAATGACCTGAGGAGTGAGTTCCCCTGCTCCACAGTTCCCCTGTCTCTTCCTCCTCTTCTAATGTAATTCTATTTCGATTTCTGATCTTGTGATTTTTGTAGGTTTTTTCCGGAGAAGAGGCGAGTAGCGGGCAGTCCCTGGGGAAATATTGTGGGAATTTGACGCCTCCCCCTGTGAAATCAGAAGAGGGATCAATAGTCCTCAAGTTTAAATCGGATGACACGATCCACACAAAGGGATTCTCAGCAGTCTACAGATACATAGGAGGGAGTACAGAAGTCAAGGGAACCAAAGAACGCTAAGGAACAGTACCCTCCATTGTCCCATACAGCATAACCCATTGTCCCCCATTGTCCCCCATTGTCCCTCCCAAGACACGAGGGACAGAAGTGAATGTCATTTTATATTATTATTATTTTAGTATTACAGACTCACTTTCCTTGTCACTTTCCATTCGACGCTTCCTCAAGAGCGAAAGTTCATGAAATGCTTTCTTTGAAGTGTAAAAGATGCTTTGGAGAAAGGTGTAGTTTAGTTTTGGAGTGAGGAGAAAGAACAAAGAACAAAGGGAAAGAATGAAATGTAATTACAAGAAGGAAAGGAAAGAAATAAAATGTTTATAAGCATCCCCATATGGTTTTACTCCCTTTACTCCAGTACACGCCCTTAGACTCCATTTCCACGTGCCTTCGTTAATTGTCCCTCCCAAGACACGAGGGACAGAAGTGAATGTCATTTTATATTATTATTATTTTAGTATTACAGACTCACTTTCCTTGTCACTTTCCATTCGACGCTTCCTCAAGAGCGAAGGTTCATGAAATGCTTTCTTTGAAGTGTAAAAGATGCTTTGGAGAACGGTGTAGTTCATAGTTTGGGAGTGAAGAGAAAGAACAAAGAACAAAGGGAAAGAATGAAATGTAATTACAAGAAGGAAAGGAAAGAAATAAAATGTTTATAAGGATCCCCATATGGTCACAACACTCCCTTTACTCCAGTACACGCCCTTAGACTCCATTTCCACGTGCCTTCGTTCATGTCGATTCCATTTGCTAATTGACTGGAACTGATTTCAATTCCACTGATGAGGAGAGGCCTTTTACGACTACACAAATAACATAAACACACCAGAGAGGATTAAAACCCTATCCTATGTATCCTATGCTGGAGAGAGAAGGAGAAAAGGTCAGTGGTCGTTGATTGGTCGATGGAATTACTTCCGGTGGGAGTGGGAGGGTCCAATCAAGAACCTAATCCAGGTCAATCTAGATGCAAAGGAGAGATTCCACTCTTGGCACCTGTCCACTCTATCTACAATATCGATTTAACATTACACTCAAGGGCCCTTTATCCCTTTATGTCCCTTACAATGCCAAAAAGTGTCCACTCAATCAACTCCTTAATCCACTGCCAATGGAATGTCAATGGAATGCCAATTGTCCCCTGGCCACTCTGCCAATGGGGATAAAAATCAGAGGTCATTTATGGAGTGATGACACTTTGGAAGGTTGCCTTTTGAATAATTTGGACTCGAAGCTATAAACCTTTAGCCTTCAGCCATGATAGTTGATGTCGGGATTTCAAAGTGTAGGGAGCATGTAGGGAGGCACTTGGGACTTACGACCGCGTTAACATTTTATAACAAATTAGCAATCCAGGGCGCACTGCGGCAAAACAAAACATGCAAACATGTCAGCATTAGAACAGAAGAAGTAACTTAAGTCATAGGTCAAATTATCCTGATTAAATGGATCCTAATTTCCGAGCGTCGTCCAAGTTGTTCATAAAAACACTTGCAATGTTGCAATTAGAATGGAAAAAGTTAACCTGTGCTCTGTGTAGATGGAGAATGGAATGTTAATTTTAATTGTATGCATTTGAAGAATGTTAATTGAGTATTGTTTAGTTAATTGACATTTAACAGTAATGTTATTCATTTGTGTAAGGTTGTTGGAATGGAGTATTTTTTATGTCAGTTTGTGTTGTGTGTCTGGTGGTGCGGGTCTGTGGGTGTCAGGGATTGTGTCTGGTGTCTGGTGGGACACTCGGTGGACAGAGACACAGCTGACAACAACATTAAAACAACCACTGCACTGGACTGGACACACCCAAACAAGGTCAAGGGTCAACACCGGTAGTCCTGTATTCAAGTATTTCATCAAAAGACCTAAAGGAACAGTCAAGGCTCAAGGGTAACTTCTAATTCAATTGAATATTCTCAATGACTTTATATTGTAATAGACCATTGCCATTGGGTAAGTTGTTAATTGTCAATTGTTCCCGTGTGATTAGTAATCTAAGGAATTGGTTAATTGAAGGAAGGAGTGATTCCCTGGATGCCCTGGATACCCCCCTCATAGCCATGATTGGATCTTCATTCCGCACTGCTGATCTGGAAGTTCCAGAGGGTATCTATCCCTATGTTGTATGTAGTAGACAGGATTTAAATTAATTATTCATCAACCAATCCAGGGAAGATTCATGTTGACAAGACCAATCAAGGAGTGACATGGACTTGGTCCACAGACACAAACACAAACACTCCAGCATCCATTCCACTGTGACTGTCCATTCCATTAGCATAGAGTCATAGAGTCATAGAGTGTCATGTTCTTTTGTTATTCCGTTTCTTCTTATCAAAGTCTGACTGTGCTAAGCTCCACTCGATCCAAGGTCATTAGTCTCTCTCTCTGGATAACTTTTTGTGTAGATAAGTCCTTCATTGGCCATTAGTTTAGTGGGTTGTGTAACTCCCTTGGACGGGAGTCGTTCCTGGAGGCAGGCCACTTACAACGTTACAACCTTCATTTGGATATCGATTTGGATGCCGTGTTCCTTTGTCTCCTTTGTCTCCTCCATGTCCAAAATATCGACAGACTAGGTACTACTGGCCAACTGGCAATTGCCAGGAAGAGTGGCATCCATCGATCCCCACTCGACCAATTACACAATGCACAATGTCAACCACAACCAACCCCCAGTTACTCACTAAACAGAAGCTCAAGCTTTAATTACATAAATTATAATCACATTACATACATTAAATGGCTTCCTAATTCAACTTCCGCTTACTCAAGGAATTACAAAGGGAAAAGGTCAGCAGTCTTAAAACTTCCGCAGAGACAGAACCCATCTTTTGCACACTTCTGTACACTTACTGTACAGTACTGTACAGTGTACATTGTGTTGAATGTTGAGTGGTTAGGGTTTGTTGATGTGTCATGGATTGGCTTCATTTGATTAGGAGGAGGAGAAAGTTGAATTTTTGGTGGATGGATTCTGAATTTCCCATTTCGATGATTGAGTTATTTTTATTCAATCCTGGAGAAATGATTTTACGAGTCGCTGATTTCCTAACTTTTCATTTTCTCCACTTTTGACATAATTTGAAGTTAACTTTGTGTTGGTTCTTCATTAATTTCTGTATAATTTGTAGAAAGTTCCCACCGGTTCTTCCTATTTCTGAGTGCATTGTTTCTGGGCTAATGAAGCCGCCCATGATAAGCGTATGATTCTCATTAGGACGGAAGGCGGTGGTGGTACTGAGCCCCGTGCTGTTCGTCCTGGAAATTGAATTCTGCTCCTGGAACTCTCTCTCCTCTCCTCTTCTCTCTCCTGATAATTCAGTTCCAGCTCTGGAAAAAAGTAGGAGGAAAGGAAGGAAAATAGAATAATAAAAATCCAGGAAAGAAGCAAACCAAGTGAATTCGATCCACAGCTGCGCCTAGACTCCACCCGGGCATCCTCCGAAGCCTAGGGAGAAGGCGACTCACTCCCCAGAAGAACCCAGCAGTCCTGCCTAGAACACACAAAGCCTCGCTCCTACGCTCCTTCGTCCATCTTGCAATACCCGCAAATGGAAAATTAACTTCCGGTCAACTTTCTCTTTCCAGGTCAAACACCACAAAAGAAGGATTCCTTGGACATGGCAGCAAACGCATCCACACGATTCTCAGACAACTACGAGCTAAAGGAAGAACTCGGAAAGTAAGGAATAAGGAATTTATATTTACATTGAGGGGAATCTGGTGGGGCGGGTGGGACCAATGGAATGGCACACGCACAAATGCGACAATTGATCCAACTTACAATCCCCTCAACACTAGAATCATCAACACTAGAATCAAATGAATCAAATGAATCAAATGAATCAATCCCACCCACAACCTTATTTGGACACACACACTTTTTGGCACAAAAATCACTAAAAGACTAAAACGCCAAAAGGAATTTTACATAAAAAAGTTCACTCTCAAAATCATCAGGGGAAAGTTCAAATGTTGGCATTTTTATTCCCTTTCTCAATTATTGCAATGTAAACTAATTTCTTGTTTTTATTTATTTTCAGAGGAGCTTTTAGTATAGTTCGTCGATGTGTCCAGAAATCAACGGGATTAGAATTTGCTGCAAAAATCATCAACACAAAGAAACTTTCAACTAGAGGTGAGTGAGGAGAGGAGAGAGGAGAGTGGTCCATATTGTTAATATATTGGTCATAATTGGCCATGTTGTGTTCATTTCTTTTGTGTTTTTGTTATTTTATTATTTTGTGTTTGGAAACCTGTTGAAGGGGACAGTTGTTGGGGTGTTGGTGGGACTGGTGGAGTGGTTGGTGGGATCGATTCTTCTCCATGCCGCACCAAGGAGATCCTATCGATCCAAGGGAATGCAGTCATGGAGCCATGGAACTCACCCGCCCAAGGGAACCACAAGAACACCGCCTTCTTTCACCAGGCCACTAGGGCCACACGCTCGTCCCTTATATACTTAAGCCCTAAATCCCATGTCTTGACCTAATCCAAAACTAATGGACACAAACAACCACAAAATAATCAACTAAAAGACACACCAACTCATACCAAACTTTTTCTCTCTTTTCTCCTTCCAGATTTCCAAAAGTTGGAGAGAGAAGCGAGAATATGTAGGAAATTACAGCATCCAAATATAGGTAAAGTTGGAACTCTTTCCTCATTATTCCTCCTCCAATTACTGGGAAAAGTTTAGATGGAAAAGTTCATTTTGTACTCATTTTCTAGTCATTTTCTAGTCATTTTCTGTTGAATTGTTTCCTGTTTCTGGAGGGCATTGTTTGTATTGATTTTTAAATTCCTTGGTTTGTGTGGTTGTTTTGGGTTGAGTTGATTGGCAGTGGCAGTGGTTGATTTCCTTCTCTGTCTCTTCTATTCTTACTCTACTGTGGAGGCAGGAGAGGGAAGTTCCGCCCAATCAAGATCTCCAGTTCTCCAGTTCTCCAGTGGTTGTTGAGATTTTTCATAAAGTTGAAAACATTTCTTTCTTCCCTTGTCTCTTCCCGTTCCAATTAAGGGCTCCCTCCTATTCCTCCTATCCAATCCCTTTGCAAAGAACAACTCAACTTTTTCTTTTGTATTTTCAGTCCGCCTTCATGACAGCATCCAAGAGGAACACTTCCACTACCTCGTCTTTGATCTGTGAGTCTCTTCCACCTTTCACTCACAATCTCTACATCTCTTCTACA
Organism: Pseudachorutes palmiensis; assembly: GCA_009869845.1. NCBI lineage: Eukaryota > Metazoa > Arthropoda > Collembola > Poduromorpha > Neanuridae > Pseudachorutes > Pseudachorutes palmiensis. The sequence continues at coordinate 10,755 of VNWY01000228.1, forward strand.
TCTCCAGGAAGAATCCCATTTCAGTCCATTCCTACTGATAACATGCACAATTTCCCTAATGGAAGGATCACTTCCACAAATGGAAATGGGAGTTATGCCTCCTATGAGTTCTCATGAGTTCCTATGAGTTCTCATGAGTTCCGCCCAATCTCCCACTTATCGCTCCACACAAAATGACTTTAATTGAACATGAATTTTTCCTTGAATAGCGTTACGGGTGGCGAGCTCTTTGAAGACATTGTCGCTAGGGAGTTTTATTCAGAGGCAGATGCTTCCCATTGCATCCAGCAAATACTGGAGAGTGTCAACCATTGCCACACAAATGGAGTCGTACATAGGGATCTTAAGGTAAATAAACACAGACAACTGAATGTTCCTTTCCACTCTTTCTCTCTCTCTTTCTACTTGACAACAATTTTAATTGTGTTCGTGTCTCCATTCAAATCCACATCATTAAAACACTTTTTCAACAATTTTTATTACAAAACTTTCACTCTACTTTCACTTTACTTTCACTTGCTTTCACTCATGAAACGAAGCCTTGGAAATTGTCTCTCTTATGAAAGAGTAATGAAAATGATATATTTATATTTATATTTTGCAGCCTGAGAACCTCCTGCTTGCGAGTAAAGCTAAAGGTGCAGCTGTGAAGTTGGCTGACTTTGGATTGGCCATTGAGGTTCAAGGGGACCAACAGGCTTGGTTTGGTATGTCTTATTTTAATTTTGAATTCCGAGTGTAGTTGTGTTGTGTGAGTGGCTGAATTAAATTCAAACGCCCTTCACTTCAACTAATGAGGAAGCTCCCTTTCTAGCCACCATACCAAAGGGAATTCCTAATTAGCCAAAACCCACACGAATCCCTTTGATGATCTCATTACACACACCGGATCAGACAACTAAAATTGTCTCTTTCAACAGAATCCATCTCTCTCTATAAACCTTATTCTAACATGACTTTCACTCTCAAGGTTTTGCTGGAACTCCAGGCTACTTGTCCCCTGAGGTGCTGAAGAAAGAACCATACGGGAAACCAGTGGATATATGGGCGTGTGGTAAATACTAAATAATACAAAATAATACAAACACCAACATCCTATTCAATCTCAATTAACTTTGAACAGGAGTAATCCTCTACATTTTGTTGGTTGGCTATCCGCCTTTTTGGGATGAGGACCAACACAGATTGTATGCTCAGATTAAGCAGGGCGCTTATGATGTAAGGAATAAAATACAATTTAAATACAATTTAAATTATAAACCTAATAATAACCTAATAATTATATTAAATTCCAGTACCCATCCCCTGAGTGGGACACAGTGACACCAGAGGCAAAGAACCTCATCAACCTCATGCTAACTGTTAATCCAAATAAGCGAATCACTGCCACGGATGCACTCAAGCATCCATGGATTTGCGTAATAATCTTAATTAACAACTCTAATTATAATTATAATTTAATTTTTAATAATTTAATTATATTTTTATTAATTGTAGCAACGGGAGCGTGTGGCTAGTTTAGTTCACAGGCAAGAGACAGTTGACTGTCTCAAGAAATTCAACGCGAGGAGAAAGTTGAAAGGGGCCATTCTCACCACCATGTTGGCGACTAGGAACTTTTCAAGTATGAGTTTATTATTATTATTATTATGGATAAATGGATATTCTCAATTGGGATTTGGATTTGTTTGGGGCCAGGTCGGAGCATTATTACAAAGAAAGGTGATGGTAGCACAGTGAAAGAGTCAACTGACTCTTCCACTACAATCGAAGATGACGATGTCAAAGGTAACATTCATTCACATTCACCCCTTTATTCCTAATGATTACTCACACACGGGGGTTTACCCTCTTTATTGTGTTTAGTGTCAATTAAGTTGCATGCGGTGGTGTTCTCTCCATGTTTTATCCTTGTTTCCTCTTTAACCTCTTCTCTACACATTAGGACACTTTTAGACTAATTTTAGACTAATTGGGATAATAATTGGAGTAATTGGAAATACATTTCGGTTGTTGTTGTTGGTTAGACGAGCAAGGTCGTGTCAAGGGAGCGGTGGATAGGACATGCACCGTCATTCTTAAAGAACCTCCTGAAGGTAAATCTCAGAAAGATCAACTTAACCCACCAATTCTGTGTAAATGAAATTCTGAAAGTAGCCTTTAAGTTAGTTCCTCTATTCGCACACATTGACATTAGACTCAATGTCAAGTCTGTAGCTTTCTCTCTCTCTCTTCTGCACTCTTCCACTCTAAACAATGTGAAAAGTATGTGAAAAGTATGTGAAAAGTATGTTGAATGTAGTAGGAAATACTAAAACTCTAACCTTGTGGAATTGGACTCCATAAACTGTGCTTTGTGCATTAGGTGAAAGTTGATATTTGGTTGATATTTGGTTGATATTTGGTTGATATTTGTGACTCTGTTGCCATTAGGAAGTCCTCCATCGAGCACAACCCCATTCACTACGCCCCTCTCGTCGCCCCTCCTCCCTACCCAACAAGGTTAGAACAAAAGAAAGTCTTCTCATTTCTACGTTTTTTCTTTTTTTCTTTTCCTGCATGCCGCTTTTACTTTCACCAACATTTCTCGCAAGCAGACTCAACTGAGGAAGTGGAGGAATTGGAACTGGAGGATGAAGATGAACCACCGCCTGGTTGGTCCATTTCATGAAATAAAACCAAGTTCTGCACTACTCTCTAAAACAAAAAGAGAATAGACGAGTAGTCCCCTTGGTCCAATGACAATGTCACTTGGTCAACTTGTCTTGTGTGGACATGATGACATGACATGAGTAGAGATCCTTCATTCTATAGTCTTTGGACGTCTGGAACTGAATAAAGTAGACAAGTAGTTTAGCCTCTGATTGGGTGAATGTAGTTATTTTGCACCTAAAAGGTAGAGATTCCAGACGTCCCTCTAAATGCTCCACCTCCTGTCTTGATCTTTTGCTTACTAAAAAAGGAGAAGTTTTGCACTTTATGACTGCATTAACTTCAGTGTGGTGCTTGGTGGTTGGGATTAGGTTTAGATTGTTAATTAATTTAGCATGATTAGATGATTAGATGATTAGTGATGAATTGATGGCTGGATTTGAATTAAAAGGATTCATTTGTGGTGTGGTTCTGTGTGTGGAAGTTACTTTTCTCTTTTGGTCTCTTTGCTCATCCATTTCTGTTTTATTTCTTGTGACCTGTTGACCTTTTGATGATGAAATCAACAAGTAGAGAACCGCCACACTGTTTCCTGTGGAAATGCGTTCATGCAATGCAGCACCGGAAGTGGCGGTGGTGGGGGTGGGGGATCAGGTAATTCTCCTTCACACTCCAAAAACTAATCAACCAAATCAACCAATTAAATTAACAATGTTAAACATTATCAACACAATCTTCTTCTTCTTCTTCTACCACTCAACGCACTTTAATTTCTACAGAGAGAGCACCATCGAATTAACATTCAATCACTAAAACAATCCAAATTCCAGAAATCAACTAATAAAACATCCAATCCAATCCCTAATCTTTCTCTCTTTTGCAGCTCGGAAGGGAGAGATAATCAAGTTGACGGAACAAATCCTAGAATCAATTGCCATTGGGGATTTCGATGCATACACGTGAGTCACAATAAAGACCCTTCTCATTGGTTGGTTTCATTCAATTGTTTTTATTTGTTTATTTTTAATAGTAAATTAGCTGATCCGCATATGACTGCATTTGAGCCGGAGAGCCTCGGCAATCTTGTCGCCGGTATGGATTTTCACAAGTTCTACTTTGACAATGGTTGGTATGCTTTACAGTTTCGTTGATCTATCAACTCATTCCTTCTTCAATTTAAATCAATCAAACGCAATCTTTCACGCACAGCTACAATTGCTACAGCAAGCAAAGCGTCCCTCGCCAACAACTTCCTTGCACTGCGCTTCACCAGCGGTTTAAAGCGGATAGACAGGCATGCTTCCTAGAGGAGCTTTGTTGTGCGCCTCTGTCTTGTGTGACGGAGTAACCTCTGGGAAATTTACTTTTTTTTATTTCAGGTGGTAAATCTGGTAAGATGAACACGACGCTGCTTAATCCACACGTCCATCTGCTAGGGGATGACGCCGCTTGCATCGCCTATGTCCGTCTCTCCCAGTTTACGGACAAGTGAGACCAATTACCCAATTACCCCTAATAATTGATAACTAAATTAATTTGTTCTTTAGATCCTCTGGTCAAAGCCGTACGACTCAGTCTGAAGAGTCTCGCGTGTGGCACCGCAAGGACGGAAAGTGGCAAAACGTGCACATCCATCGTTCTGCCTGTGGGTCTACAAAGTACCCCTAATCAAGGGATCATTATGAGGAATGAGCAGCTGAAACCAATGCAATTAGAAAGCAGGATTAACTCACCTCCGGAATGAGCCAATCAGAGCATCCTCCAGGTGCTCCTCCTCCTCTCTTCGTGTCTCTTTTCAAATTCAATTAAGGGTGATTCAATTAGGAGTTAACTTCTCCAGAAGAGCCCATTTCCCCCCTCCCTCCCTACTGTTTGGTTGATGCCAAAAGAGTTTGTGTTTGGGCTGTACTACGATTAGATTGTTTAGATTAAGGGACTCTTAATTAAAGTCACAACTCGAATGATATTACTCTGAAAGGGCTCTGCTCTGCTCCCTTATCCCAATTTCCAGTCTTCTTAAGATGCCTTCAAGAGCACTTCTTCTAATTCTAAATCCGTGGTTCCCCACTTGTCTTTGTCTACTCTAAAATCACCCTCAAAGCACCTTCTGTGTGTTACCCTTGGGGTGGGTGGAGGGCAAAGGGGTCCTCATGTGTCCTCATGTGTCCTCAATGTGTCCTCAATGTGTCCTCAATGTGTCCTCATGTCTCTCCTAAATACACCAATTAACAAATCAAAAACATTATTACTAATAATTTAAAATGGTTACTAATTACTCAATAGTAAAAGCTACAATTGTTGGTCTTGTTCATCATACAATTAGTAATCATTCAAAGAAGAACACTTGGAGTTGGACCCTTGGACCCTTACTCACTGCTTACTCCACTTTAGTTGTTGACTATTGTTTGATTAATTGTGTTGAATTGTGTATTGAGGGATGAAGATTGTGTGTTGCTTTCATTGTACTTTCCACCTGGGGATGGGAACCTGTTGGACAAGTGAACTTGGGCCTGCCAGTCTCAATCAGACATACCAAGGAGACACAACACAAGTACAAACATCCAACAAATTCAATCCTTCAAGGGGACTTAAGGACCACTTTCTCTCCTTTACTTTCTCCAGTGAGTGAGTGGGTGGAAGGGAACCAGGGACGCATGGTACGCCATAGAAGAGGCTCCAGGCCAGGCTCAATCTAATCAACTCAATCAACGGAACAGGTAAACCACAATCCAAAGATCAAATCCAAGATGGAAATATTCAACAAATCACAATCATACCTTTAAGTTATTAGGTTCTAACAAATCCAATCCATGAATCCATTTTCCAATTCAATTCTCAATTCCAATTCAACTGGAATTCATTCAAAAGGAGTTCAAGATGAATGACTTTGATGTCATTCGGCATTTCATTAAATGGAATTCAGGGGAGGAGAAAGGAAGAAAAGTTCAAAATCATCCTTTGTCGTCTAAAGCGTGTCAATTGGATGACATTGATCCTTTCCAGGATGTCCGAATAGTCCATTGTCGATTGTTAATTGCATTGAATTGAATTGAATTGTTGGTATGGAAGGGATAGGTTTAGTGTTTAGTGCGGATGTGCGAGGTTACTTTTCTTTACGACTTGCGACGACGTCGCCCTCAGCCTTTGTAGATTGAATGGCTCTTGGAAACTTGTTTCCTTTCCCCGTTATTTTTTGCCGAATTCCGAGTTGCCTTCTGAATTGGCAATAAAGGTCACTAAGTCCGTTAGAACCAGAAGGTAGAGTTCCTTCACTGGGACAATGAGCCATTTCCTTAGTCACAAGGGTCACTCTGTCAAGGGAATTGGGTCACCCACTCCTTACACATCCAATCCATGTCCATGTCAACTCCATTCATCACTCAAGGACTCTTTATTTCCTTGCAGTTCTTCAGTTGCAGTTTCCCTCATGCCCCAATTACATTTTTAGTCTTTCTGCCGCACTTGCGGTGACTGATCTCCATCCCATCCATCAATCTTCCTTGCTTTATGAGTCGAAACGAAAATAAGAAAACGAGGGTGGTCGTATTAGGGGATTAATTACTTTGGGCTAGAAATCAAAGACCTCGATTTCTATACAAAACCGAATCCTTAAAGTCTCATCCTGTCACAGAGATGGAGATGAACATAATCTTGACAGACTTCTGATTCGTCCCATTTCAGGATGCCGTTGACCTACCGCTTCTGGCCACTCGTCATCCACCTGCTTCTGTCCATTGAGCACAGCCACACAGCCACAAATGTGTCAACCTCGTCATTCAAGGATACTGACGTAGTCACCGCAGTAGACCAGTTTCAAGCAGGGAATCTACTCAGCAATGTCAGTCCACCGCCCCAGCACAACTACACGGGTCTCAACGCATTCGCACCACCACCATCAATGGTCCATGGATTCAAGCCAGTCTATGACACAGACCCTCAATTCGTGTCCTTCACAACAGAAACACCTCAACCCCCACCAAGGAGGAAACCAGGATTCAGTCTCTTCAAAAAGAAAAAGAAAAGACCACCTCCACAATCCCCACCGTCGCCACAACCACCTCTGTCAGCCGAAGAATCAATTGAAAACCAACAGAGGATTCCATTCCAGCATCATTACAACCAACAACAACAACATCCGAGTCAACATCATGGAATACCACCACATCCACCACAATCTGCACTCGGGCGTCTCGCATCCATGTTCATGCGCGGGGCTGCAGTTGGAGCACAGCAATGGAGACCTCAACAGCCAATCCACAATCCACATTACCAAAGTCAAGGGCCTTCCCCTTCCCCTCCTGCAATCCAGGCTCATGGGTCATATCACCAGAATCCTCACCCACAGGGGACTGGGAGTGTCCACAGTCCATCCTTCTCTCGACCTCCATTCCCAAACAAGTCACCGCATCATCGTGTCTCTCTGAATCATTACCTCCAGAAAATCTCGAACATGTTCAGTAGGTCACCGCATGTGCCTGGCTATCGACCTCATGGTTATCCCCAGTCACCAGCGTATCCACACTACTACCCACTCAACAGCTACGCACCACATGGACAGAGTACCACACTCCCCTCCACGCAGCCACAAGCAAGGAGGAAGAAACTGCGTGTGAAGAAACCTGCAGCCCGCCTTGACCAGCAGTACTTGACTGGTAGACCAAGGGCCACAAAGGAGTCTGACAAACCAGAGACGATGGAGGTGAAGCTCCACACGGGGATCCACACAGAGTCACGGGGACTGTTGGATCGACGTCTTCCCTCAGGTCCTGTCTTTGTTCGGTTCAAGAGGGATACTGGGACTGGTGGTGCTGGGTACAGGATGCCTGGAATATTCGGGATGGACGGAGGGAAACCATTCTATCTGGACAAGGTAAAATGCCAGTCAGTTCTTTAGGTTTCATTCAATTAGGAAATGTTATGAGCCACAGATCATTGAATACTTCCTGATTGATTCATCTTTTGTTTTGTTTAGGATCCTACCACTGGTGACATAACTTTCACTCCGAATCAGCAGAAAAAGTCAATTGCGAGTAACGAAGTTGAGATGAATGGGACTGCAGACTCTGCGGGGAAGAAGAAGAAGCCAATGCCCATCATCATCCATTCTTATTCAAGCACTAAAATGCAGGGACAGCAGCGGAGACCTGTCCACAAGGCTCCGCCTAAGAAACCAACCTTCTTCTACGGAAACAATCGATCAAGCACATTGGCACCTCCACGACTACCAAGCTTCTATCCAAAGGTACAGTCACTCAGCGACTTTAAGAACAGCATGGGAATCAAAAGCAGCAGTACGAGTACAACATCCACGACAACTGAACCCACGACCACGACTACAACGACCACAACAACGACTCCACCGCCACCTACAACTACAACTACTCTCCCAACTACAACGACGGAAGAGTTTAAGCTTGTGACCCTTAAGGTCAGCCAGGGATCAACATACCCACCTGGCTATGATCCTTATCTCCCTTTCGACCTCCTCCATCTTCAGACAAAGAAACCAGACACTGAAGTTCCTGCGGTTGTTGAGGAAATCCATCCAGATCATCCAGGATCCAGTTTCACACCAACAGGAGTCCTCAATGAGGAGGAGTTTGTGGGGAGTGTGGAAGCAGTGCCACTGGACTATGTCCATGTCAACCTCCCTCCACAGGAACCAACCACAACACCAGCCCCAGCAGGAAGGAATGAGTCTCAGGTTGTGGGTCAAGGGACATCCAATCAAGGGACATCCAATCAAGGGACATCCAATCAAGGATCCGGAGTTCCTTCATCTTCTGGGATTGAACCCACGCCATGGATCCCACTTGAGTCGAGCAGTATTCCAGATGTTGAAGGAGTGACTGAGCAGGAGGAATATTATGACTACGATGGCCCTGTCCAACCTCCGCCTGGACCTCAGCAGTACCCACCCTTTTATGGACAGTTCAATCCACAAGCACCGCCCAATAGTTTCAATTCATTTGGTCAAGGACAACCACCGCAACCTCCTTGGTACTATCCACCACCACCCCCTGGACAGCAACAGTTCTATCCACCCTGGGCTCAGTATCAAAATCCAGCATTCCAACATCCACAACAACAGTTTCTACCGAGTACTCCGCCCATGACACAAGGAGTTCCACCCTTGGGACCAGTGGGACCACTTGGACCAATCCCAGTTGGACCACTTGGACCACTTGGACCAATACCTGTTGGACAGATTCCAATCGCCCAACCGGAAGTTCCTCCAACTCCAGTCACAACAACGTCAACCACAACTCAAAAGACGAGCACTTTGGCACCTTCAACGACAACCACAACGACGACGCAGGCGCCAACTACCACCACCACAACTGAACAGACTTCGTCACAAGTAATTCCAGAGGGATTGGATTCAGCTGGAGAACTTGAGGATGAGACATCCAATGAGAGTCCAGTCTCTGTAGAGAAACCACTTGGACCTGGATTCAATCCAATCCAACTACCACCGGAAGTCCATCAACGTCCTCCGCCTGGACCTCCCCCTGGACCTCCGCCTGGACATCCTCATAATTTCAGGCCACCACCCAACTTCAGACCTCCCTTTGGTCCACCTCCACCACACCATTTCAACAGGCCAGGAATGTACCCACCTCCACCACCATTTGGACATCCAAACAACAGACAAAACTTCCCTTTCCGTCCACCCCCTCCAGTTGGTGAACTCATGAAGAATGTTCCGTTCCAACTGCCTGAAGTGTACATGACAACCACTCCACCACCAACCCAACCACCGAAGCACATGGAGCCACACGTAGTGGTCAAACTAGCGGACAAATTGAATTCAGACGAAGTCTACTTTAGCTCACCACAACCAGTCAGGGTCGTATTTTCAACAGAGCCAACCACTTCAAGGGTCACAGAACCAAACACCGTTCCTCAGACACAGTTTCAAATAAATCAAATCCCACTCCATGAACCACTGCCTCCTGTCAGAATTCCACCTCCAACGATCCCAGTTCCAACACAGCCACCAACAACTCAGGAAGTGGTCACAGTACCAACCCCTGCGCCGACGCAGCCAACAACGACACAGACTACGACGACGCAAGTGGTGACAACGACCACCACAACTACAACAACGCAAAAGCCAACCACTACAACAACAACAACAACAACGACACCAAAGCCTACAACTCCTTCCACAACACAGGAACCAATCACAGTCAAGATTGTAGCAACAGAACCAATCACAGTCCCACCACCACCATTTCCGGTTGCTTCATCAGAACCCATCCGAGTAAGTCCGTTTGAACCTGATGTTGTTCCCCTGGAGTCGAATCCTGGTTTGCCCCCTCAACCTCCTGGACCCACTTCTGCCGAGTATGAAACATACTACGAAGACTACCCGGATGAACCCACTGTCATGTACAATCCTTATAACAATGCAAACGGACAGTATTACAACTCACAAGGAGCGAGTAACCCACCACCCCCACCAGTGCAGGAATACTTTCAACCAACACAGAATCCAAGGGAACCACTCTACGCTCATAGACCGACTCTCGTAACCTCTGACATGACGGAGACTTCCTACAAGGGACAGGATCCATTGATTCAGGGGGGTAAAAGGGAAGAGATCCAAGAAGTATTTCAACCCCCATCAACGACACAGCGGACGACAACTAGTACAACCACAACTACAACAACTGAAAGACCCACGACAAGAGCTACAACAACCACAACAACAAAGGCACCTCCTCCACCTCCAGTGAAAGTTGACTTTAAACCGAGTCAAGTGGACAATTTCTTCATTTCTGCAGAACAAATCCTAAACGAGCCTGGTTCACTTTCTATCCTGGAAAATGACCCAGAGGATGAAGATGAAGTTGTAGAGGATGGACCACTCCCGAATATCCTGCCACAGTTCCGTCCAAATGCAAATGTCGACCCTAGTGAGAGACTCCCGCTGTTCGGAGATGGAGACAAGAAAGTCCCACCTCCGCCCACATCGGCTGAGAAGATGCAAAAGCCTCCTGCAGGGCCAGTGGAGATTCCAATGCAGTCTATTGAGCAGTACGAAGACGAAGAAGAGGTCAAGGGAAACCAAACTGAGAACCAAGACATCACGGGGATGTTTCCACCTGCCCCCCATCCACAACATCCACCATTCCAGCAGAGACCACCAACTCAAGGGTCCTTCCTCAGCAACTTGTTTTATGGGAATAAAAGGGGCCCTCCAGTCCCACCACAGTTGATGATTGGGTATGGAAATGAAACCATGCGGTGGCCTCATCCACCCCCTGCACACTTACAAAAGTACCCACCACATCCACAACAGTTCCCTACAAATAATCAATTCGGTAAGACATCAACGCCAATGGAAAATCCACACTTCAAATCCATGCATAATAAACAAGTTCCGCAGTTAGTTTTACGACTTTATTAACTTTATTTGTAGGTCAAGGACCCCAAGGGATTCCTCTTCCCCCTTCCATTCACTTTCCTGGACAAGGGCCACCACCTCAGAACCAAGGGCCTCCACAACCTCCTCCAGGATACTTCCAACAGACTGCACAAAACACAGTTGGAGATCAAGGGAATAAGTACCCACCACCTTCTCCTCAAGGACCAACCAACCAACAAGGACCACCATTGAATGGACACCCTGGAAGACCCCATTTGGTCCATGGCCCACCACCACCTGGGAAAATGCCACCACAATTCCATAATCAGGGAGCTCAAGGCCATCCCCAAGGGCCACCACCAAATGGATTCTACGTTCCAGGTAAAGACAGGCAATACATATATAGCTTACAGCAATTAGTTTCTACTGTTGTTCATTTGTTGATTTGAATGTAGGACCCCCACCAGGACCAGGTCAAGGACACTTCCTACAACATCCTCCGCCAAATGGAAAGTTCCAGGATGACAACCAACTGAAAAGAAATGGACCACGACCTCCGTTCCCACCACCACCACCAGGATTCTTCCGTGGACCACCACAACCACAAGTGCCTCATGCACCTCCTCCAGCAAACAACCCCCCACCCCCTCCTCCCTTCCAACCAATGCCTTCCTCAATCGCCCCTCCTCAGACTCCCTCCAGTGGACCTCCAACTCAAGACGTCAGAGCCAGATTGGAGTCATCAGCAACTTCCTCAGAAGAAGTTATTTATGTCACTCAAGAAGAACTGGAAAAGTTAAAGCAAAATGGACAAGAGGATGAGTTCATCGAGTACTCGGACGAAGTGGAAGTCAGTCCAGAACAGAAGCCAAGTGAAGGGAAACAAGTCCCAGTTGCGCAGACTCAGTCTCCAGCAGCATCAGAGTCTAGGCCGGTTGTTCTGCCACCACCACCCAAGGAAGTCATTCCAGAGACACATCCACAGAAGCCAGCATCCCCTGAACCACCACCACCTCCACCACCCGCTCCAGTGCCTTCTGAAATCCCAGTGGCCATGGAGTCTCGTCAGTCACATGATCCCTACCAACCTGATTCCTTCCAGCCATCTCCAGCACCTCAACTCCGTCAGAACTTTTACCCACAACAACAGCAACAGTTCCCCTCTCCTGGGAATTATCCAGGCATACAGCCACCTCCACCCCCACAGACGCAACAGTTCCGTCCTCCTCCTCCATCACAGTCTCCGTACGGCCAACTGGAACCAAAAATCAAGCCATCGCAACCCCTTGACTACGATGACCTCATCACAGTTGCCCATGTTGATGCGAATAGGAACTCTGGACCAAGGGATATCATCGTCAAGTCCAGTTTCAGTCACGACGGAGGGAGGGACGGAGGGAGCTCATCAAGGGCACCTGGTAATTTAAATTGGATATTGACATCTAATTATTGGTGATTGTAACGTTTGGTTTTGTTTGTAGAGAAAGTAGTGCCTGCAGGATGGCAAGGAGCTGTTGAGAAAGTAGCCCTTGATGACTCCATAAAGTTCCTGTTACCAGGCGGAGGGACAAAGGCTAGTGGGAGTATCCAATGGGGAGGATTTCAGCCAATCAGCTAACTCCTCTTAAACAGCATTACAAGTTCTTACAAGTTCTACAAGTTTAGAACAGGCTCTCCACTGTGTCTTGGGAGAGAGTACCTTCAAAGAAGACAAATTGGGTCAAGGGTCGACGCACCAAAGGGATTTACTCTAAGCAACAATAAACAATTCCTCAACTAGAATAAAAGAATACTCAACTCCAGTTAATAATTTAATCATTTTTGAAATGAAATTAAAAAGTCACTCACTCCGTGGTTGTCATTTGTCTAAGTTTGTACAAACAACTCAACTATTTTTTATTCAAAATGAGGATAATTCAGACTTAACAATTTTGAAACGAACTGGCAGAGGGTTGTCCAATCAAACTCATCTGGCTGACCTGTTGACCCGTGGGGGGTAATGGGTACAACTGGAAAGGAAAAGACTGTTGTATTCCATTCTGTAATTATTTAATTTATTGTTTGACAAGTCGGCACACAGGGTGCGGATTGTATTTCATTTATACATTTACTGGTTTCCTTAATTAGGAGAGAGAGTAACTCACATAATTAAAGATGATGGAAAAGGTTATGCAGGAGAGAAGATTCTCAGTTTACAAGAAGTAGTCGGGCGTCCGCCGTGTTACATGAGGCTCTCCACGACGAGGGGCGGGGTCAAATTGGAGACTGGAAATAAAAGGAAATCAATTAGAAATACTCAGATTCAGAGGGGAAGTGGAACAAGAAAGGATCGATACACACTCCATCAAATGCGCAATATAAATATAATCCAATTTACAACCAACTCTCATACACTCACGACATGCCCTCATTGACCTTTCCTCATGGAGAACTGAGTGCTTGGCCAATTCAATTGCATCACAACCGTAATACAAAAAGTAAAAACCAATCCCATCATCCGTGGACCATTTGAGGAGGAGCCAATGAACACGCAAACTAAACAATTTCCCTAATTGGAGAATAATAATCTGGGAAAGTGTGAATACTTACAACGAATATTTAAGTTGATCGTCAAGTTCCATGATGGCGGCTTGATTTCCACATCGATAACAGTAATTGGGAGCGGAGAAGATGGTGACAACATTTCGATCGTGACACCAATTGTATCCTTCCATAACCAACTGATGAGCTCTTGACACGAGCGTTATCCCATTCGAATGGTTAAAAGTCTCAGAAATGTCTTGACCAAATGTGTAACCAGCTCCGCGTGGAGAAATCCCCCAGCCACCACGGTCATCCGGGTCAGACCAGAGAAGGTCGCACATTGGACCTTCGTGTGGGACTTCTTGGAGCCGGTCCAATGCCCTGTAATAAAAAAAGGAAAAGTGAATTGTCTGTGTGAATTGAAAAGGACACGAGAGGAAGAACCGGTTATTTCGGAGATATTTTTCCCGTTCGTGCACCCACCTTATATGATCCAATGTGTCGATGCTTGGACTCAGTCCTCCGTGGAGGCAGAAGATTTGCGAGTCAACGAGTGCAGTCAGAGGTAAATAGTCGAAAAGGTCAGTGAAATATTTCCACACGTTGGCGTTCCCGTATTTCCGCAAACACTCGTCGTAGAAACCGTAGACCTGAGTAATTTGACGGGATTCGTGATTCCCACGAAGAATTGTTATCCGGTCCTTATAACGAACTTTCAGTGCTACTAAAAGTGAAACTGTCTCCACACTGAAAAAAGAAAAACAAATGAAACAATGAGATTTTGATGTCAAAAAGTGTATAAATTGTATGAAATGATTGAAATGCTGTACCTGTAGTAACCTCTGTCTACATAGTCCCCCATGAAAAGATAATTAGTGTCCGGACTCCTTCCTCCGATTCGGAACAACTCCATGAGATCATGAAACTGCCCATGAACATCTCCACATACAGTCACAGGACATTTCACTTCTTGTACATTCGACTCTCCAGTCAGGATCTCCTTTGCCTGGAAACAAAAATAGAATTCCAATTATCACACAAACGAATAAAGAATTCAACCTTGCTTCTAATTTAATTACACCAAAAGGAAAGGAGCAAGGACTCGGGAATTACCAAGTCAAATGAAGAATCATTAAGCATTAAGCCCTCCCATATACCCCTCCTCCCTTTTAATTAGTCGTAAAACCTCTTGCAGATTCTAGGTCCATTGAGTATTGGTTTCAATTTCAATGCTGACCTCATTGCCTTATCTTCCTCATACTTTCACCGTCCTTGTGATTCATTCTAATCAATGGGACACTGAGTCCAGAGTTGAGTCGTAATTACGACGTCTTAGGATGAAAGAAAGGAAGAAAGGGCTTATCCCTTGACATGTCAGAGACGTGTGGAGTGGATTACTGAGTCATTGACTACTACCTACTACTTGGGTATATAAAATATCCTACACTTGTTCAGAGTGTGATGTGTGACCTTTGATGTTACCTTTTCGCAGAGTGTTTTGACCTGTCCTTCTGATAGTTGTTTGCATTCATTGAGTTGTTCCACCCACTGGTCCAGTTCCTTGACGTTGACCTTGTCGTCCATGCCTTTGTCGTGTACTTCCCGAGTGTTTGTGTGATTGGTGGTAGTTATGGGGTTTACTTTGTTGTTTGTGTGTTGACCTGAGGTCACTTGTGTGTTAGTTGAGTAGTTCCTCCTCTGGTAGAGTGGAAAAGAGAAATGGCGTCTGTTGGGGAGCGGCGGTCGATGGACTGAAGTGAAACAACCAACGAACCTCATGGGGGAAATTACACACAAACACACACCAAAACCACACAACAAAAGAAGGAGGTTACTTGGCACTCTACCCACAATCAAACAAAAACTAAAATAATCAAGAATTTACAATTAAATTATTACAATTAGTGCTATTTAATTAATAATTTACAACAATACACATGAGATAAAGGTCATCCACCATCATTTGTCATTTACTCCCCCACAATTTATATTTACAGTCTAGGAAAGTCGCGAGGTTTTGCGACCAGTGACTCTGAAGAATGCGACCAAAGTCGCACATTCAGTTGAATATGAGTTGAAAATTGATTTCTTAAACTACTTAAAACTCAAACTTTGATTTTTAATTAAGCAAAATCTCTAAAAACAATCACTAAATTTCTTCATTCGTCTTACTATTTTGAAATAGTAGTTAAATTAAAATTGTACTTTAATTTTGGCAAAAATTCAGAACAAGAAATTCACTTTATTTTAACAGATTATGAATCAATGAATCCATCCATGCTTAGCTTAAAATGGTTACTTTTTGCTTTTTATTTTATTTTAGTTTAGTTTAAAATGACTGGTTTCTTTTTTCCTACTTAAAACTGAAACAATTTATTGTCTGATTTAGATTTTAGATTTAGAAATCAGAACTCACCAACTCTTTAATTTTAAACTTAAAAATTAAAAATTATATTTACATTCAAGTTGATACGTAAATGTACCCAATTTTGTTAGTTTTTCGTTCGATATGGCCAATCGTAGAAATCGCACTTACTTGCGATGTGGTCGAGAAAGCCTGGGACCTGACGAGACTGCCTAGATTTGACAGTCTGGAGGGGGTGTTTGAGGGGTGGCTTTGAGGGGTTGGACTTTGGACCGGAGCAGCACTCTGCATGCATGCACTCACAAGTACAATAAAGGACAATAACACTAACCGCAATCCTTGATTAGTGACAGCAATCGGTTCAGCTGGGGTCAAAGGTCAGTCAGCTAAGTACAGAGTCTGTGCTAACTACGGCGTAAGTAGGAACACTCACCTCGACCTCATTACACTAATTCATTCCTCTGTCTACAAATCAGCTGACTAATGTTTACATTCTTCAATTCCTGGATGGATGACTCACTCATTCCATTGTCCTCTCTCGGCTATTAATAAGTCATCGTAATTGTTCTTTCTTTGTCAACAGCCTCAAGGACAAGGTCACCTTCGTCACAATCACCCTGGTCATCATTATCAAGATATCTAAATATACTGGACTTTAGACTGAGCCATGTCAAGTGTTCAATGGAAATGAGTAATGAGTGGGCAGAGCCGGAGTCAACGACCTGAGGGTACACCTCTAACCCCGGAAAGACATCAATAAATTATAAATGTTAGGAGGCTCTCATGCTGGCCGCGAACGAGGCCAGGTTCCATCAACCGGCCTCCACGATACTCGTAGCTGATTGTCAATCCTCACCTGGAGCCAGTAATGCAAGTGGTAAGTAAGTGGAAAAACCAACTCGTGACATAATCATTTTATTACTGAATAGCGTCAATTAAGTTTTCTTATCTGTTCTCAGAATAGGATTATTGAGAATCATGGGAAGGGTTTATTTATTTTATTTTTATTCCTATTGCAGGAACTGCCGAGGGAAGTAGTAGTGCCAAAAACGTGTCAGAGTTAGAACAAAAGGAAACAACAGCACCTCCGGTGGAACCAAAAATGACAGAGTCAAGATCCATGGAGTTTATCATCAAATCATTAATTTCTGGAGGTGAGTCCAAGAACCAAACTAAAAGAATTAAAAAGTGCTAATCGCTGATTTGTGTTCAGGTGTTGCTGGGATGTGTGCAAAGACTGCGGTGGCTCCGCTGGACAGAATCAAGATCTTGCTTCAGGCGCATTCGACTCACTACAAACATCTCGGTGTTTTCAGTGGTCTCAGGGAAATTGTTCAGAGGGAAAAACTGATTGGTCTCTACAAAGGAAATGGTGCACAAATGTTAAGGATATTTCCATATGCAGCAACGCAGTTTACATCATTTGAGCAATACAAGAAACTCTTTGGAGAGGAATCTCACATTGGGAAGTTTCTCGCTGGATCTGCAGCTGGAGTGACTGCAGTCCTCCTCACGTATCCACTCGACACTATCAGGGCTAGACTCGCTTTCCAGGTATATCCACAAAAATCAATTTTAAAATGAAAATCAGCTCATCAAATCAGAATCCAGCAACTTGGAATTTTTATTTGCAGGTCCATGGGGAGCACATTTACTCTGGGATTTATTCTTGTGCTGTTCAAATGTTCAACAAGGAAGGTGGCATACGGGCTCTGTACCGAGGTTTCATTCCCACACTCTGCGGGATGGTTCCCTACGCCGGTCTCAGTTTCTACTGCTTCGAGTACTTCAAGTATATTTGTATGAGATACTTTCCAGGTAAAGACAAACTAAGTTGACCAATTGACCCCATTGTTTTGTTAATGAAGTTTTCCTTGAGTAGATCTGACTTGTTATCGGAATGAGAACAACACTGGAGGCCTTGAGCTCAGAGTCTCATACAAACTGCTGTCGGGTGGAATGGCAGGGGCAGTGGCACAAACATTCAGTTACCCTTTAGACGTCGTCCGTCGCACCATGCAACTCGCGATGATAATGGAAAATGACAAAGCCAAAAAATATGGGTGAGTTTTTAGTAATTAGGAATTTTATTGTCTGTATTTTGTGTGGTTGATCTAATTTCATAACATTTTCTCTATTCCTCTGCTCTTGTTCCTGGCATGATTTGGAATTTATGTTTTCTCACAATCTTGATGTTCTTTTGGATTGCAAAACGATTGGAGGCAGTAAGTGGAGTTTTGTGGCGTCATGTTGAAGATTGTGTTGAGATTTACATGAATGTTTTTGTGTTTTGCAGTATGGGCATGATCTCTACGTTACGGCACATTTATGAGTCGAATGGGATCTCTCGAGGATTGTTCCGTGGGATGAGTATCAATTACTTACGAGGCAAGTCCACTCTTTACCTCACCAATGGAAGCGTGTCGAGATTTAATACCGTTTCATTCCTTCTGTGCAGCAATCCCCATGGTGGCTGTTAGCTTCAGCACTTACGAACTGGTGAAGCAACTACTCAAAATGGACACTGGCCTCGTCATCAAAACAGGATGAGTCTCAAACACATCTAATCAGACTCACTTTCAGTATTCGGATAGCAATGCCTACAGTCTCGGTGGTGCTGAAATATATTCGAGTCAATAAATACAGAGGTAATTCAGAAGTAGTCAAATCTAAGCTAAATAATGGTTAATTTATGGTCAGGATGCAAATGAGGGGTCAATGACCTCTTCCAATAAGGGCTCATCCAGTTTGTTTAATTTTTTACTCAAAGGCGGCAGACGACTCCATTTACGCTCTTTAAGAATTTATT
This sequence comes from Pseudachorutes palmiensis, assembly GCA_009869845.1. Classification (NCBI taxonomy): domain Eukaryota; kingdom Metazoa; phylum Arthropoda; class Collembola; order Poduromorpha; family Neanuridae; genus Pseudachorutes; species Pseudachorutes palmiensis. The sequence goes on from VNWY01000228.1 coordinate 29,478, forward strand.
CAGATTGAGAAAGTGAGTCAAAAGTTCACCTCTAGTTGACCTTTTGCCATTAATTGGCGTTAATGATTCCTTTTAAAGTCTGAACTTAATCACCGTTCTTGATGGTTTTGATGGTGAGTAGATTATATTTTTTTGGCAGTTTGTGACTTGCTATCACTCTTTTGGAGTGGGATTTGATCTGGGGTTAATTGGTCGTGGTTTAGAAAAGTTTCCCTTGAAATTCATAATTCTAATGAGATTGTGAAGATTCTTCTTCCCAAGTGAGTTGTTTTTAGATTTGGAGAGATGGGAGGCGGAGTAGAGAAATTAATTCTTTTGTAATCTGCTTAAACACTTTCCCATATTAATTGTGGTGCTTAATTGGTGGTGGACATGAGTGCCATGAGTGCCATGAGTCCCATGAGTGTCATGAGTGCCACTGTCTTCCCTCCTGCTAGAAATGTCAATCGTCTTTCCCATGAGAATCTCCCAAGAAAGAGGATTCACATGTCATTCCAACCGGATCAAAAGTGAGAGTTCAAGTTCGTTAACTCAACAAGACCAATCACTTACTACATCAATGGAAGTCAAAAGGGTTTCTAATTTGGATGTTTCATTATGACACGCGTCCTTAATGTCCACATGTCCCAAAGGAACGGAAGTGACACTCACTCAGTCACTCGTCAACAAAATCCCCAACTAAGGAGAAGCTGATTAGGAATTCAGGAAGCATCCGAACAACAATTAAAAATCCATCAGGCACAGGTGCACATTCAACATTCTCACATCCATTCCAGATTTCAGACTCACATCACATCTCAATTCATTCCCCACATCCAGTAAAAGTATAGAGTTCCTGGAAATGTTGTAAATTGTAATTGAAATGCTAATGTTGTATAATTGTAATTGAGTGAATGTCATTGGTTGTCCGTTGGTTATGTTATGCTGGGGGATGGAATTGGCAGTGGGGGATGATTCCACTTTTCCCAAAAAGTGAAACTGTTGATGTATGTAGTTACCCTTCCCCAAGGGGAATCACCCAAGTGGTCCACCACTGGACGACCAACCAGTACCTTTAAGAATACCCTCAACAATATAATAGGGCAGAAGAAGAAATCAGTATGGAGGTCATACCACAATATAGTTAAAGGAAACCAACATCAACTCAACAAACTTCAGTCTCCAAAAGACAGGACGGGACAGTAGACGTCTCTCTCTTTCACTCTCTCTGGCCATTGGTCCAAGTGTCCAAGTGTCCAGTTGTCACAAGAGTGATGACCTCCAGTTCCACACATGTTTAAATGGACACTACATTCCGGAAACTAATCTCTCGTCTCAGCATCAAAGAAAAGAAGATTGAAAAGGTAATCAGAGTAAACCTTGAGAGTTCAATAGGATTCAAAAGCCTTTTCTGTGTACTACTGCCAAGAAAGCTTTCATTTGATCCTGCTGTCCCTGACACTTGATTCGTTGATTCCTTTCATTATTAAATGAAGGCACACTTGACTCAAGGGAGTCACGACTCGCCCAGATTCCTTTTGTCCACATTCCAAATCAAAATATTTAGAACCTGGGTGTGAAACTTTCTCCGTCTCTTATTTAGTCGTGACTGAATTCAGAACAGAGGAGATGAAGAGATGGGGATGAAAGGTACCTTTAGGAAAGGGAGTTTAATTGTTCATTCTGAATATCATTCCAAGACAATTGGGTTTTTTTGTTCCGCATTCCTGAGTAAAAGCAAGGTAAACAGAATTGTAAAAAGGATGAGTGATGAGATGGTGGAATCTCCTCATCCCCTTGATTCTTTTGGTAAAAGAATAAAAAGTAAATCATCCTCTAGGGGTCATTCTCCTCTTACAATTACAATTCAATTACAATACAATTCAGATCTACTATTAACTTAATACAAATTCATCAGTTTAAACATTGGGCAAGTTAAATGACATTTCTTGAAGGATTCCATTGCGACATGAAGACATGTGCATAATGTGGAGTACTTGTATTCAGGAGCTACCCCCAGAACCTGATTTTTATGTAATTGGCAACAAGACAAAGACGTCTTTTAAGGCATCTTGTAATCACAAAGGTGTAGCTGCTGAAAGGTGCTTTCACTTTTAACCAATGAATAAGTTGTTTTGTCACTAACAATTCATCCTCTCTTACCCACAAAAGTGAAATGAAGATGGACAAAGGATGCCATGAAAGTAATTGATTAATCATTACAGGAACCTTATCCAAGGATGGTGGCTGTATCAACTCTACAAGTGGACACTCAACCATCATCATCACAACAAACACAACACAAGAATATACTCACTAACGTCAAGTTTCCATGTCCAACGCTACTCAGGAAGAGCAAGAGTATGTGCGTATATGACGACATAAGACCTAGGTTGGTCAGTCCTACATCTGAGGATTCCCAAGGGACAAGGAGGCCAAGGGCCTCTTCTGACAGCACTGATGAAAACAACAACTCCATTGGAGAGGAAGGGGAGAGAGAAGGGTCTCCGGAGTACATTAACTTGCAGGAACTGGAGCAAGAAAGGAGGCTTTTGATCGCTGCTCAGCGAGTCAGGGCCAAGTATGCAGAAAACTGGATCGATGGTAAGAGAGACATCAACTTTAGAAGCCGTGCGGAGTTATAAATGATGTTGGGCTATTCAACATAAGTTCCTTCAAAGTTCATCAAGGCTTTTTAAGAGTTACTCTCCCCAATTACTCAAGCTAATGACCTCGGCTGAGAAGATTCTTCCTTTTTAAGCCGCCGTTTACGGAGTGACTGATGGAGTTTGGATTTGATGTTTTTAAAGTGCTTTGATGAAAGCCGCTCTTCATCCCCGTCGAGAGGGATGATTTGTGCTTCATTTCTCTCTTCTTGGGTTTGCAAATATTTACGGAGGGTAGTTTTCTTAATCCTTTCTGCAGCACATGTTTAGATCCTTGCGGAAGTGGGCCAGTTTACAAAGGAGAGGCAAACAATGCCTTCTCATGTCCCATGTGTCCCATTCATCATGCAGAATTATTATTTGCAATCCAAGCACAAAAGGGAACTGCAAAGACGCTAACGGGATTCCCTTTCCCCACTCCATCTTCCCTTTCTTAACACTTCTCACCCAAAAACAAATCAGGAATTCCCCATTGATTCTCTGCAGTCTCTCAGCGGTGGTTCTGCCCACTCACGGTCACGTCCGGTGGAGCGATTGTAGCGATTGTAGCGATTGTAGCGATTGTAGCGATTGTAGGGATTGTAGCGAATGAAGCTTGGGAGCAGCGATTGGTTGTTTATCAGAGAGCATTGGGAGATAGTGGATGCAGGGAGTTGATAAGCAACTGCCGAGCACTCCCTGGCCTTTGCTTTCAGTGGAAGCAGGAACATCAATTGGATTTGTCAATTAGTCTCCTTCTCCCAGCACCAGCATCAGCCACTCCTCTCTTCCTCTGTACCAACAATCGTCCCAATATGCCAGGTACATTATGGTGGTTATAACCAGTAATTCACAATCCCATACTCTAATTGGTCCACAACCATGCAGTGGATTGTGCGGGGTTTGGGCGGACTCCATTGCGGTTTTAATCCTGAAATAATTGAAGAAAGAGTCCAAGGAGGAAGCTAACGGGCTTCCCCCAAAGTGTGGTTTCGTGCATAATTGGAATTCTAATTGACTTTGTTCTCTTCTCAGGTCAGGTCGTGGATGACTCCATTCTGGGAGAAAACAAGGAAAAAACAAAACTCTACTGGGAAAATCGTATGAAAAATGAACTCTTGCAAAAGGAAATGGAAAAACTCAACGGGGGAAAGGTTCGCAAACACAAATTCAATTAACCAAACACTTTCTAAAAAGGAATCCATTCCTAGACTCCTTTAGTCCTTAGGTCAAGAATACAAAAAGTAACCTTTTTTCAATGCCAATTCCCAATGGTCGTGATTTGAGGATTGTTTTTGGGGATGAGCTTATCTGTTAAATCCAGTGACAATGAGACAATGAGTTGGCATTACGTGTAGGGTTTCCTACTTTATCAATGTCACTGATTAACATTAACACTTGGAGGACAACTGATTCACATCAAATCATCTCACAATACCCACAATATATTACAGCATTCATCACTCTTTCTCTTTTCAACAGAGACGAAGTCAACCATCACTTTCTTCACCAATCATTGACAAAATCAATGCAGAAATTGAAGAACTCCACCGGAGAGAAAGGGAATTGAGCAGTAGAGGAAAGAGCATTTCAAACACTCCAGTCACACTCGTCCCAACTGCCAGTTCACATGAGGAGGAGGATGAAGTCTTCTCGTCCAATGACAGCAGCGTTGTGGATGAATTCGAACACTCTGAAAGTCCAAGACTCGAGTCTGGATTCTATTCAAACTTGGGAGAAGATGAAACTCAGCAGTTCATGGCTTCTCCAGAACTACTCAAGGGTGTGGTCCACCAGGAGACAGAAGGACAGGAGCAAGTGACGAAAGCAAAGGACCCAGTGACACTTCCAGCAACTACAATTTCAGTTGTAGAGGCTGCGAAGGTCCCATCGGGTGCAGCTGTGAGCAAAGCGGAAGAACAAGCAGAGGAAGAAGCGCTGGAGAGGACGAGACAAACTTCATTTACGTTCCTGTAAGGAAATCTTTACTTGAGGTCCAGAAACTGTTTAACCCTTTCATCTACTGATTTGCATTTTTCTTGTTTTTCACCAGGCAGGAAACCCCGATAGAAAAGGAAATCCGATTGGCTCATACACGTGAGAAAGATTCAATTAATTTTAAAGATTGATTTGTAACAGTGACTGTGTAGGTGATGAGGAATATCGTCAGCGGAGACTGAGTTCTATTGGGGACTATGCACAGCAACTGTCACCAGTTACACCAAGGATGGCATTCGTAGTGGCAGAAACAAGAAAAGTTGGAATGTTTGCCGGAGCCACTACAACAGGATTCAAAGCAAAGTCTCATGAAGTTGAGGAAAAGCGATTTGGATTGAGCAGAGACGGAGTGCGGAGTATCCAATACCAAATGGCGACAGAGAGACTGCGGAAGGAAATGCAGGAGGCAAAACGAAGGGAAGAAGAACTCCAGACACTTCACAGAACAGTCTCCATGTCCACACTCACAGTAAGCATCGCCTATTCATCAGTCATAACCTAGTAAACTCTTTTCAATTTCAGTTTAAGCATGAAGAAACGGAAGGTCAAACGGAAGCGAACGTGGAAAAGAGACACAATGTGGAGAAAACACCCAAAGTGGAGGAACAGAAAGAGGAAGTGACTGTAGCCACACCAATTGAGGCTCCTGCAGTTGGAGTAACTCCACTCTTGGCCGGTCTCCTGAATACTTTGGTTTCTCCAGTAGTGGATGTTCACTCCGAGATTGAGCCGGAAGTGACCCAAGAAAAGACAACCTCCCCAAGTCCAAGTCCACCAGAGAAGAAGCCAGAAGTGACTTTGGGAGTGGTTGAAATCCCACGGAAAACCTCCTCCGACCAGCCCCCCACTTCTGCTCAAATCCGCAACACGAGTGGCACATTTTCCCTTTCAGGATTCAATTCCTACAATTCCATCCAGCGCTACTTGCTCAAATCAAGCGTCCAACTAAGAATTGCTAAAAACTTTCAGCTTCCGGTGGTAGAGAAGGCAGTTGAGAAGCCAATCAAAGTGGTTGAAGTGAAGGAGGAGGCGGAGCCTGAGGCCCCACGACGGAAACTGATTCCAGCGACTCACAAGATCCAGAATGAGTTGCGTGAAATGAAGGAAAGGGAGAATGAATTGGCACTGATCCGAACGAGGAGTTTTAAATCGACCCCCAACCTGTTTGCTGACTTGGATGAAGTGAAGCATAGTTCAGAGTTCACCTCCGCCACGCCTTCCTTTTCTCCAAGGGAAAGGAAGAGGTCTAACCTGATTGGTCAGTGGGAACGTATCATCCACAGTGGGAACTGAACTGGATTGTTTGGACGGACAAGACTAGAATATTTTCAAGTTGCTAATTGAGAGGGGTTCCCATAATCCTTGTATGACGTCCACGTCGTGAGGAATTGTAGAGAGAGTCCTGTACGGCAGTTTCCTTTCTGTTTAGATTTGATCACAATAAATGAAGTTCTTATTTCTTTTGACCTTTGATTAGGAGGTGCTTCTTAGTCTCAATTATTATCTTAATTATTAATTAATTGATTGATTTAGAATAAAGATTGAATTGAAAGAATATTTTACTCCCGTGTAAATTGTATTTTAAAATAAGTTTATTGTGCTAATGGAGCCAGTTGAGACCTCCCATTTTGTTATCCTTGTCACTCCCTGTCCTGGTCATTGGGGGAGGATTCCCATTTGATCCATTCTGATCCCTCGTCTTACTCCCTCTGACCTCTCTGATGTATCGATCCAGAGCCAACTCATGTCCTGTAATCACAAATCAATTACACACTAATCAACTAATCCAAACTAAGCCAGTAAGTAGGGTGGATTTCAACCTGGGTTGTGACCCATGGTGGTGATCGTCTCCAGATCCAGTGTGGGATGAGATCCTCCCAGGGCAGAGAGAGCACGGGACACGCCCACTCCGCCACGACGGATTCCATGCTCTACCAAATCAGCTCCTAATAACTCCTCATGTGCTTCCATTCGGATTGGAATAAAACAATTGATAATCTAAAACAACAGAAACAGAATTAGCAAAGGGGACTGGAACCAACAAAGCGGGTTTCACCCATAGGATGATGAATGTCACAATTCCAGACCAAAGCATGAATGAAACTGCAGCAGCAGCCTGGGCTCCCAACAGATAAAATCCTCCACCTAAGGAATACAAAAGTCATAGTCAATTAACTAAATGCTCTTTCTCAGTCCACACTTGCCCTTGAAGAGTCCCCCGTGACCCTTGCTCAGGTTCAACATTGTCTCGTTGTCAGCAAAGAGACCAATGGCCAACACTCCCCAAAGGGCAGCCAATCCTTAAGAATAAGATTACAATTATAATAAAGTGACATTTGGTTAATTCTTCTTGCCATGAACTGAAGTTGCTCCCACGGGGTCATCGATCCTTAGCCAGTCGAAGAATGGGATTCCAAAGCAAGCGACAGTCCCTCCGATGAAGCCAATGACGACAGACTCCCAGGGACGATAAAGAGCACAACCACCTGGACCATATAGACACTCTGACGTAAGAACCAAAGGATTTGGACTGTGCATCTGACTCCTTTTCCTTACCGGTGACTGATACGAGTGAGCCAAGTACTCCGCTGATGAGGTCGAGTATGTCAAACTTGCCCCTTGTCCGAATGAATGAGTAAAGGAGTCCAATCAGCCCACCCCCGAAGGAGGCATTGATGGTGGCCACTGCAGCACGAGCAGAGAACTTCCACTTGTCCCCACTCACACCAAAGACACTGGAAAGAGAACAGGAGAATGACATTTGGTGACATTTGGTGACAAGGGCAAGAGTTGCTCCATATTGACACAAGAACTAATTGGCCTGTCCCTCCAAGTTGACACACAATGACACAATCAACCCTCTCTTGACCTTGAAGAAATGACGACACTTTACTTACCTTCCAGAAGAGAATGCAAGCCACTAATCAGAAACAAATTGAATTAATAATTCATTAGGGTTTAGATTAATTAGAAGTCTAATAAACTCACCCCCCACCAGAGCATAAAGAGCCCTACAACATATGGATATGATTTAAATTAAAAGGTCAAAGGGTGTCAAAGAGTGTTGATATGTTTACCTAGTAGTGCATTTGTTGGACTTCCCATTGGTAGTGATGCTGTTCCATGGTCGTATCTCCCCAACCTCGGTCCCAAGAACGCAGCAGCTACGCATGCTAAAGAAACCAAAAACTAATTCAAATTAAAAGATTTCTTGCAAAGTTCCCAACTGCGGAGTTCATATAAGATTGGATGAAGTTTTTCCATTTGAGGAGAGCGTGAGTTTCTTTTATAGCAAATTGTTTCATTAGTAGCTGGAGTTAGCTGGAGTGTCCTTGGACGGATATTGTGTCCTGGAGTGTGTCATGGATTGATTGCCCTTCAGGGAATACCAATTGGACAACACACTACTTTCACCCAATACAAAACTCCCTTTCTTCCTTTAATTTCCGCACAAGTGAAAGACTCATTTGACCATTTGACCATTTGAGCATTTGACATTCAATTCAATTATTCCCTTATTCTTACCTGATGAACCACCGATCAAGTGGACAGCACCGCTCCCTCCGATGTCAATGGCTCCCAAATGTTTGAGGAATCCATGGTCACCTGGAATGAAACTAACCACTGTGAATCAATGGACGTGACCTACACTATACTAAAGTACCACATTACCCCATATCCTGAGTAAGCATGAAAGAAAGTCCAATTGATTAAATGATTATAGTTGAATACTAATTGATTATGTTTATGTTACCATCCTGCAGGTACACAGTAGACGATTGTGTTGAAGAGTGAAAAGATGCAGTAGGCTCTGAAGTTACACCTGCAATAAAGTGTGGATGAATTTGCGTCTTTTAGTCTTTAGAGCCTTTGGATTGGTGGAGGAGTGAAGTGGTTTCTGACTCATTGAGTGCGGAGTATTTTATGATTTATGGGGCGTGTGTCTCCTTGCCAGTGCAGTGTCAAGTATCTAATGAGAACCAAGGAAAGGACTTTCTCCGGAAGTGAAAAAGGGACTGACGCAACAGGCTGGAATTGATACTTGCTACTTGGGGACTCACCTCTCCGCCATGGCTCCAGAAACTATGGTTGTGGCTGTGGTGGCAAAAGACAACTGGAAAAGAAAGGTGGAAAAGAGTGGACCCATTTCAGCAGTTTCAGCGTCAACAGCAAATGACCCGAATGCAATGACAGGGTTGGAGTAAGTCTTGCCAAAGGAAAGGCCAAAGCCAAAGAGCCAGTAGGTCAACCCACCAAAGACAATGTCAACCACGTTCTTCATCATAATGTTCACTTCGTTCTTCAGTGAAACACAACCAGACTCGAGCAAACCAAACCCTGAGGAATGCAAAGTTATAAAACAACTTGACACTCTGCTGGAGTGCCAATGACATGACTCACCCGTCTGCATTGTGAAGATGATGAAGCTGGAAGTCTGCAAACGAGATGTATAAACTCCATGCCTTTAAATTAAATGAGTTTTGTGCTTACGAGAATCCAAGTGGCGTCGTCCCAGGTCATTTCTTCATGAGGATTCTTCCCACCAACGCTCTCTAAACAAGGGAAGGGAAGGTCAACCATAAGGACTAATAAGGACTAATAAGGGACTGAAAGGTCACTTACTTGGAGCCACTGTTGTACTTTGGTTGTTCATGATGACCCTTTGGAACAATAGACACAATAGACCCTTGTCACTTCCTTCAAGGCACTCTCTGCTGATCCTCCTCTGTCTGGCGTCACTTTCACTCTGCAGACGGAACTTCACTTTCTCCAGAGAAAGGAAAGAAAGCCTCCACCCACTTCCACAGTTAGAAGTTCCAACAAATCCCTCCCCAGCATCCCCACTGCGGGAGACCAATTGGAATCAGAGAGCAATTGACCAGGTCATTGCCACCCTGCCAAGGTCATGACTCCTGAGGTTGTTGATTGATGGAGAGATGGATACGGGCAAAAGTCCCACCGACCAATTGCAGGCCCCGTGGGACGAGTGCCTCGTGTCCATTGTCTCCTGTACCTCTGACCTATGTGGATGACCTGTGTTAGATTGAGTGTAGTGTGGTTGATTTGTGTGTTGGTGCTTGAATGAATGAGAGAGATTAGTTGTTTGTTGAGTGTCCAAGGCGTCCTGTCCCATTCCGTAGTGAGACTAACTCATTGAGACCAGGATCTTGTGAATGGACAAAGTAAGACACTGGGTTAGCCCAGTCACATCCGCAACCAACCCCCAACCCAACAATCCACTCAACAATACAGAAGAGATGGAGTGGAATCCCCCTGGGGAAGACAGACCTGGCCTGGCCTTGGGAATGACCAACATAGGAGACCGGTAGACAAGGAGGAATTTGGCCTAGACAGACCGGAACTAAGAGCAGTGACTCCAGTGGCATGGCAGATTGGCAAGGGAGGAAAAGTGACTGGACTCCTTACAACACAGATCCTTCAAATCAACTCCAGAAAACCCAAGTGGAGCAATCGAGAGGCCAAGAGTCAAGATAAGGAGGCACCAAGTCCATCAAATGGACTCATCACACACTCACAAGCACAACGCAATCAGTTCAGGAAACAACCAACACAAGACACAACCCACCAATGAACCAAATGAATGAAAACAAAATGGAACTTATCCACCAATATTCACTTTATTCAGCATCTTTAACAACAACCAAACTTACCTTTCAACACAACAGCCAACAGTACAGCCAGCAGTACAGCCACTGCCACAGTCCACAGCACAGCCACTCACTCCAAGGGACTGGACAGTGGAATAGCCCCTTCATCAACCCAGCATAAGAATCATCAATCTCCTTCCCCATGCACACTGGCACTCCACTCCACTCTGCACTGCTGGAGCAGACTAGTCCCATTGAAACATTGAAACAGAATTCTTGGGGGTGGCTAAGGAGAGATCATTTAGAAATCTAGATTAATGAGGAATTCATTTACGATAAGAGTCCCAGTCGAGGTCAGCGGACAAACTCCACCCCAACTGTCCCCAACTGTCCCCAACTGTCCCCACCAGCTCACGTTGTGCAGCTCAGGCACCACCAACCACCTACCCACGAACCACCCCTCCACTCCAACACTCTCCAACAATCACCATCTGAACATCCAATAATCACAAACCAATTTAATAAAGACAGAGACTCGGATAATAAAAAAATCTCCAGGCAGGAGGAGAGGGGATGAATTCCAGGGGGTCAAATGTACACTGCAACTACAGTAAGAAAGGTCGGAATCGAAGGATTATTGTAGTTATTTACCTGGATACAAACCCCTTCAGCATAACAGAGCAGAGAGAGCCCAACAGGCGGGGGAGCTAAGGAAAGGAAACATGATTTGGAAGTGGCATCTAAACACAGCCAAACTACACCAACGCAGAACAGTCCATCTTCAATGATCCATCCCATCAACTTTAGTCAGACTCTGAACGAGACCTCGAACGAGAACCTCGAACCTTCTCATCTCCTTTTCCCTCAACAGAACGGCTCCTAACAAAACAATAATTCCGTTAAATTATTATGAAATTAATGCAATTACACTTAAAAACATACCTGGATTTTGATTTTCCACGAGCACCAGCCCCAGGTGAGTGGGACTTGGACTTGGAACGAGGCCGTGGGGAACGAGATGGAGACTTCGACTTGGATGTCTGTTCCTTCCGGCTTCGGCGACCTCTCGAACCAGATCGCTCCCGAGTGCGTGAGGTGGATCTTCGGCCATGAGACCTGGATCGAGAACGGCGTCTTGATCGCCCATCCGAACGACGTCTTCCTCGAGACCCAGAGCGTGAACGACGATCCCGTCCTCCACTCCTACGGTTGTGCGGAGAGGCTGGCCTCCCATATCTAAAAACAAGTCAATTTTAAATTAAAATACACTGCACAAGAAGTAATGTATCCGCATACCGTGCCATCTGAACGCGAAGTTCCCTTCCATCTAGAACTCGTCCATCTAAACTGTCCATTGCGTCCTCTGCATCCCTCCGGTCATGAAACCTGTCATTGTAAGTTGTTTAATGAAGCAAGAGTGAAATGTTGATGATTGAACTAATTGAATTATTACCTGACAAAAGCGAATCCCCTTGACTCTTTAGTCCACCGGTCCCTCGGGATGTAGACATCTCCCACTTCCCCGTACTTTTCAAAGACACGTCTCAAGTCATCTGTAATGTAGCAAGGATGTTAGAATGGTGTCAATAGATTGTTTAGTTAGCCGTATGTTAACTAACCTGGTGTTGTTCTAAAGGTCAAGTTGTCCACTTTCAAACTAACCATACCCTCGATGCGGGGTGGTGGATGGCCATAGGAGAAACTCATCCTAGGTCCTTGGTTGTTGAACTATGTTAATTAGGTTATTATTTAAAGTTGATTGATGAATAGACAAACGAAGAAACGAAGCAAGGACTCTTGTTGAATGGAGGCAGAGGAGAAGGGGAGTGAAAGAAATGCTCTGATGGATGCGTCAATTGAAATGGAAACACCAAAACACAGACACACAGACTCAACAAATTAATTAATTAATTCAAAATTAATTACAATTATTAGGTAAAATTAATTACTTTTACAAGTACATTAAGTAGTTTTTAATTAAACAAGTTTACATATTTGCTGGTATTATAAAGTTTTGTTTTTTGTTTCATTCAATCAAAGTCATTAATCCCTAATTTGACTTCCAACACATTTTTAAACGACACAAAATACCAATAATGTAATTTTTAATGTTTTTAATTACTCAATTGATTTAATTTCTAGTGCAGTGGATAGCCATTTGCTTCATTATCATAAAATCCTTTTGTTTAATTCGCACTTTTTAATTAAAACAAACCCTTTTGATATTTCCCAGCTTCATTAAGCGTTTCAAAGCTATTTCGAATTTATTAATTTTCCAAAAAATATGCAGGAAATAGGTGAACTAATTTAGAAATTGATAATAATTTACTGTTTTCAAAACCCAAGTGTTTCAACTGATTGAAGTTGAATTATGAAGAACAAAATGCTTAAAGTGAATGAAAGAGAATGATAACTTGTGGTCTGTTCTGTGTATTAGGAGTTCCCTTTCTGTTTGCCCCTCCCCATGGAGTGGGATTTCACTCCAGACAACTCTCGAGATGGCGGAGTAGGATGGAGTTGACCTAGCCGGTTGACCTCTCCCACGGACATACTACTCACTCATTTACCATCACAATGTCATAAAACATGGAAACTGAGTAGGAAAGGAGGAATGTATGTGTTGAGTTGATCCTTGAGTGACCTCCATGTGGATGAACGACCTTGTTGTTTTTCATCATGTCGTGTGTGGTTGTTCCACCACCCACCGAGTGAGATAAGGGAAAGCCACGTCATAGTCCCCCACTGACATTCACACAATCACAACTCATCCCTCCTGAGGAAGTGAAAAGACTCGGGTCAAAGTCCACCGAAGGAGGTCAACCAGGGACTAGTCAGAGGTCATGTACCCTCAACATAATCCAAATCCCGGCTCAAGGATCCAGGCACCACCTCTATACCCACAATTACATCAACATCAACAACCAAATGTAATACCAAACAATCAACTAAATCAATTCAATGGACATCAATACCCTCCTCCGCAACAATACCAACAAAACTACCCTCCTCAACATCAACCTCAACTAGGTCACCAGGCTCAACAAGGTCACCAGCTTCAGAACCATCCAAATAACAATGGCCCTTTGCCAAACAACTATGTGCCTCCAACAAACTACCCTCCGACCTTTGCCCCTCCTCAGCAGAACCCTCCAAATCACCCTTACAATGGCCTCAACAACTACACACCAAATTACCAACAACCGGGAGCTGTTGACCCTTTGCTCTCCAAAGGCATGGCAGGACTCTCAGTCACTAACCAAGGATTCAATAAACTATGGGTAAATAACTCACACGACCACCGGTATAAAAGTGTCATAATAAATTGTTAACTTGTTTTGCAGGGGACAGAGTCAATTGACCTACTCAAGCAGAGGCATATCCTGCCTCCAGGAGGAGTGAAACCACCTGAAATAAGATTCCAACATGAGTACATGAACTCCATCAACTGTAGTCCAGAGTATGTCCAGAGTATTTTATGTTAAATTAACATTCACAAGATCTCCTTTCTCGTAGAATCTTCCGATGCACCCTTACTAAAATCCCAGAGACCAAAGCTCTTTTACAAAAGTCAAGACTCCCATTAGGAATCCTAATTCATCCATTCAAGGACTTGAGTGTAAGGAAAGAAGGGAGATTCACAATATAAATGGTTTAATTCATTATTCACGTTTACTTTAGAACCTGCCGGTGATACAATGTTCTGCCATTGTGAGATGTAGAGCCTGTCGTACCTACATCAACCCATTCGTCTACTTTGTTGATCAGAGACGCTGGAAGTGTAACCTCTGCTCAAGGCTCAATGACCGTAAGAACATCAAAATAAGCTGGTTTAAAGTGTCAAGTCCTATAGTACATGTGGTTTCTCTTTGGATTTCAGTCCCAGACGAATTTCATTTCGACCCAGTCACGAGAACAAGTGGGGATCCCTCGAGACGACCCGAAGTTCGTTCAGCTACAATTGAATTTCTGGCACCAGTTGACTACATGGTAAGAAATCGTCATCTCAAAAGTGTTGAAGTAAAAGTGACAGGGTGCTGATTACTTTGGTCGTAGGTGCGTCCCCCTCAAGCAGCTGCGTACATGTATGTGCTTGATGTGACGTCTAATGGTGTGGATACTGGCTACCTCAAGAGCATCTGCGACATTCTCCTGGAAGAGCTGGACAAAATCCCTGGTGACAGTCGGACTCAGATTGGGTTCATCACCTACGACTCAGCAGTGCATTTCTACAATTTGGGCGTGGGACTGAGTCAGCCTCATCAATACGTCGTTTGTGATATTAATGGTACACAAAAACAAACAAACCAAGTCATATTTACTGATGGAATTCCGGTTTCTTGTCACAGATATTTTTATTCCTTGTCCCTCTGATTTGCTGGTGAATTTACACGAGTCCAAGGACATTGTGCGGCAATTGCTCAGCACTTTACCCACGAAATTCCTGGAGAGTTCAGACAATCAGTCTGCGATGGGAGCGGCTCTTCAGGCAGCACAAAAAATAATGGTAAATTTATAATCTGGATGTGGAATGGAAGGTCGTGATTCATTCATCATTCCGTGCTTGATTATTTTTATTTCAGGGTCCAATTGGAGGTAGGATAACAATATTTTCTTCGTGCCTCTCCACCATTGGTCCTGGTGCACTGAGTAATCGAGAGCAAGGTGTAAAGAACCCCAAGGACTTGACCCCTGTCCTCAACCCCAGCACTGACTTTTACAAGAAGATTGCCCTGGAGTGTTCCCAACAGTACATTGCAGTGGACCTCTTCTTCATCAACAACCAGTATGTGGACATTGCATCAGTCGGTTGTGTGGCAAAGTTCTCAGGCGGAGCAATCCACCAATTCCCAAACTTCCATGCGACCCAGAACCCAAGGCAAAGTGTGCTCCTGGAACAGGCATTCCAAAGATACGTCACAAGGAAGATTGGATTCGAAGCAGTTATGAGGGTCAGGTGCAGCAGGTAAACACTTATTACACTCTTTAACTCAACTCAATTGAAATCTAAACAACTTAATTTAATTGTCATTTCCACAATGTCAGGGGTTTGTCCATCCACACTTTCCATGGGAATTTCTTTGTTCGTTCCACTGACCTCCTGAGTCTTCCAAACTGCAGTCCAGATGCTGGTTTTGGGATGCAAGTATCCATCGACGAGTCACTCAGTGATCTTCAAACAGTCTGTTTCCAAGCAGCACTCCTCTACACTTCAAGCAAAGGTCAACACACAACAATCAAACTATTTAATATAAAGGTCAACAATCAAATTAAACTTTTTAATTAATTTTGCAGGAGAGAGAAGGATTAGGGTCCACACTCTTTGTCTTCCAGTGGCTGGGAATGTCCATGACATCATCACAGCGGCAGACCAACAGGCCGTCATTGGACTACTCGCCAAAATGGGTAATAAACTCATAAATACAATTACATGGTACTCCCCTCCTCCTCCATTTGACCTTCATTTCCTGATTCTTTTAATTGCAGCTGTTGACCGGAGTCTTTCTTCTTCTTTGTTGGATGCTCGTGAGGCTTGTACGAATGCAGTTGTGGATGCACTGAGTGCCTACGCCACTACACAAAACTCCATTGGGTCAGGAAGTCTTTTCGCCCCAGTGAACCTGGCCATGCTTCCCGCTTACACACACGCCTTGCTCAGAAGTATCGGGTTCAGAACGGAGCTTAAAGGGAGACTGGACGAAAGAGTCCATTTCCTCAACCAACTCAAAAGTCTCCCTCTGGCAGCTCTCATCCAGTCACTCTACCCAGACCTCTACCCTCTCCATCTCGTAGAATCAACGGTGAGTTCCTCCATATTTACAACTGGAATGTCACAAATTGAATTCTAAATGGCCAAATGTTATATTATTTTGTGTAGCCACTGATGGTGGAGGTTGATGACCCAGTGGAAGAGACCCCTGACTTCCCCCGCCTCCAGCTCTGCTCAGACAGGATTGACGCATTTGGGCTCTACCTCATGGACAGCCCCTCACTTATTCTTGTCTTTGTCTGTCGCTCACTCGCACCTCATCTCTGCACTGCACTCTTCGGAGTGTCAGGTCCTGCTGCCATTCAAGACATGGTAACAAACATATGGTAAAACCAACGTTACTTGACTTTTAATCCCTTCTCCTTTGCAGTCTGAATTTCCTGAGCTGGAGAGTCCTGTATCCATTCGGATTAGGAACTTTGTTTCCTTCCTCCAGTGCTCCAAACCACACCCTGTTCCATTGAAAATCATGAGGTAAATGATTCCTTTTCCATTATCCAGTGTGGAATAACCATTTGACCTTTGACTCTTTTGCAGGGATGACAGTCGAGAGAGGAATTTGTTTGTGAGTCAGATGATGGAAGACCGTGGGGATGGAGCTGTTTCTCTCTATGAATTCATACAACAACTCAAACCACTCATACGATGAAGGAGTTAACCTCCACTCGAGACCCATGGGGATGAGAAGAAGAGGAGAAGGAGATGGCCTCCATTTGCACGAAACAGAACTTAGATTTAGGAAGTCCAGGTGCCAATAAAAGCAAAATCAAGACAAGAAATGAACAAGCGGCCAATTGTCTGAGTCCTGAGTGAGAGTTTGAGTAGGATGGGGTCCACGTTAACTTCAAAGTCATTCAAAAGAATTGGAAAAACGAATGAAACGTACAAAACGATTTCAGTTTTGCGTTTTATGATTTTATATAAAACTTAAGCTTAAAAGATTAACTTTTTACAGAAACTTTACAAGTCATTATGTAGAAATGAATTAATTTAACTTAACAATCATTAACTTAGTTTATCATTTAAAGTCTTAAAATTAACTTAAAGTGGCATAACTTCAATGTCTGTGAAAGCGACGCTGATGTCGAGTTGGAACGGGAAAAGGTTGTAGCCCGTAGGCCCTTGGAGGAGGGCCCACTGCCCTTCGGACTCCATTGACAAGTACATCCGAAGGGAGCTCTTCTAAGGGTTCCTCAAAGATAAGGGCTGGGGCCCACTTCATATTCCCTGGGAGTTCAAACTTCTTCCCCTGAAGAGAGAACCGAGGAATAGAAGGCAAGTTCCACAAGAGGGCGAGTCCATTGAAAACTTTCCTGGCGACATCCTTAGCCAAGGGGACAGCAACAGTGGCGTTGGACATGGCATTGTCAAGGATGGCCTTGGAAGTGGTCAACTTTGTTGTCATCTCCTGCTCCGGTGTCCCAGGTGCAGAGAAACGGAGAATGGCCAATGCTTGCTTCATCAAGGTCCGGATACGAAGAAAGAGGTCGAGCATAGCGATTTGGCGAGAAAGGGAGATTCCTTGGAGGGTCTCACGATAAGGGATAATCTCCTTTAGTCCAATCATGGCCAACACAACCAATTGCTGGTAAAGGTACTGACCTGTACAAATACAAACAAAACAAAATAAATATGAAATTAATTAAACCAAATGTCATTAAATGTAATATGTATTAATGAAGGTAGTTTACCTAGAATAGGAGACCTTGGAGGGAGAAGCTTATCGTAAATGTTGAAACAGAAACTCAATTTCTCATCAAGGCCCTTTAGATCTTCCACGAGCCATTGGTCGACATCCACTTTGTTTTGGGTCTTGCTAGCCATGTGTTTGAGAGATTCCTGAATGTAGCGACTCAACATATTCACAATAATAAAGTGTCCAGGGTGCACTTCCTCCTCACAGTACCTCTCCATTTCCTTCAGGAATTCCACATTGTTAGGCTCTCGTAGTTTAGATTCGAGTTGGTTTCGAATAGTTATCTCGGTGTTGATGACGGACACTCCAGACATCTTCACATCACAATTGGCACCAGAGCAATGCCAACTGGCACTGAGATCAGAGATGTTCGTGGATCTGAGGGAAATCCTCTTGCATTTCTGGCAACGGTGAGTGCTGAACTCTGTCCCGTTCTCCGTGGGGTCACAGCACCTGTCGCAAGTACAGGCAGGAAGAACGAAACGAGAGTTCCGTATGAACATCCGAGTGGAAGCGGACTCAGTCTCTCCTTTCCATGACACAGTGAGTGCTGCCCCTGGTAAAACAGGCTCCGTTGTTCGGAAGGTGAAGGAACTCATTTGTGGGTGGAATTCCAAGTCCCATCGCATATTCGGTTTACAAGACTCTGAGATTTCGAATTTCTCCGGAAGCAGAAACTTGGAACTGGAGAAATAAGAGAAGGATTAGATTTGAATGACAGAATCAGAATTTATTGCACCTTGCATACAAACCAAACGTACCTGTAGAGAAATGGCAGTGTCTTTCCTTGGACTGGTGATTCCATGTACTTGGACGGAGTTGATAAACTAATGGTGCAGGCGTCAACTAGTTTTATGAATCGAAGGATGTTATCCCTGTGCAAGGGAAATCCTAATCCTACCAATCCCCAACAGCGGATCTAAAAACAGTCATTTCCATCAAAACAACAATTGGAAACTATTTGAATTAGAGGAGCATTTTACCTTGCATGTTTTAAAAATTATGTCAGCCAATAGTTCGTCTTCTGCAAGTGCACCATCAGACCGTGGGATTTCATCCACAGTGTCCCAATGTTTCTTGAGTTTTTGGTACGATTCTGGTTCATGTTTCGCCAACAGTAAAGCTCTACAAAATAAGAGATAAAGAGGGTATTCAAGTAGAAATGTACTCAGTACTATTCACTGATTATTAGACTTAATCTTACCTTATGACGTGTATTACATCCAAGAAAGGCTTCCTCGAGTCGTAGGGAACATTGTGCACTCGGAAGATGGAACATTCATTCGTGTTGTGTATCGGTCTCTGTCAAAAAACAATCAATTACTTCAATGACTCCAGTTTAGTACATACGCCTCTAACGTCTAACCTCTGCACAGGCTTTCGAACAAACGGACCAACCGCACTCTGTGCAGATATGGATTCCATTAGGATTCTCATAAGAGACGCTGCAGGATATGCATCCATATATGTCCGTGCCTTTGCGAGAGTCAGCCATTGTCCAGGGCATCGAAGGTGCTTGGCTGATGGGCCGTAGTTGGAAAGGGACAGTGTCCACATCAAGCATCCTCCCTGCTTTGTAGACTGATCGAGCTGAAGTCTCCTTGACTGGGTCCAGTTTGGCAAGTGGAGCAGAGTCCTTGTGAAGCCTCTCCCAGCGTGGAAGATCTTCATCACCTGGCCTGTGGTTCCTTTTACTGCAATCACCACTGGAAATGAAGTACCATTAAGTACCAGATGGTCATTTGAGTATAGATCAATGCAAATTAAATGGTAATTAATCCTTACGTGCAAAAGTCAATACTCAGCGTATGACACGACCCTGTTTTGCATTTGGCCTCAGGAAAGAATACATCCTTCAGCTTGTCACTTATGTCATGGTGTTCTGGGTCACAGAAATATGGTTCAAGGAACATGTCCATGTTGACCTTGACTACACCAATGGACCAAAGGTCACTTGACAGAGTGAACTCAGTGGTAAGACTACCTATCAATGAAATATAAAGACTATGTAAATACAGATGAGTGGTAGATGATGATAACTCAAACTCAGGTCAAAGTTGACAGAGTGGTGGAGTAATTAATTTGTGGTAATTAGGTGGTCAAAAGTGGACAGTATGGTCAATGGTCCTGTCTGTCACTGTCTCCCTGTCCCTATGCGTATGCTTTCCTGGAATGTGGAATGCATGCAGCAGCATGGCCACGGCGTGGCAGAAGGAGGTGCCAGAGACGTCTCTGTCCCCACATGTCCACAGATGGCACCAAACACCCACACACAATCAACCTACCAAAGGTCAAAGGGTAAAGGAAATGATTTTATTATTTTATTTTATTTTTTTACAGGAGAACACAATAATTAATTAAAATTAGCTCCTGATTCTTCTCCCCTCGATCCCTTCTTCAGCCACACTTGACTTTCTTGCTCTTCTCTCGTGATGGAGGATAGCACACGAGGATCCCTTGGACATCCGGGATCTTTGCCAATTTGTTGGCCTCAGGGATGTAAGGACGAGGCTTGTCCCTCTTGAGTTCCTTTGTGGAACAGAACTGAGCGTAGTACTTGTAAATGTCACGCTGACGTTGAGTAGGCTGGAACGGAAGGTCGTTCAGCGGGATGAGTTGAATCTCACGAATGTGGAGAGCAGAAGCAATGCTCTGAGTGCTCTCAGGATGAAAAGTACCTGCAGGGGAAAGGTCAAAAGTCAAAGGAGGGTCAAATACTGCTGATCGCAGTAACTAAATGTTCTGACTTACGCCTGTCGTGAGTCCGCTTCTTCTCCTTCAGTTCGAGTCCATTGACATGACCCAATTCCTTCCAGCACAACTCTCTCTTCCTCATGTACTCTTCCAAGTTCTTGATCGTGGAAGCCATGATGATACGGTCAAAGGAAAGGATCAAGTCCTGAAGTTCACTCTCACTCGGAGGTTGAGAGCGTGGAAGTCCGTCAAAAGGAATAACCTTTTCCACCAGGATCTTCTTCAACAATGACACAACGTCGTTGAGATGAGCATACTCCTTCACGTTGTAACGAATCATCGCATAGGAATGGTGGTACTAAGTACAAACAGAAATTAACTCAACTCCATCTATTATAATGACTGACTCACGTTTTCCAATGACGTGAAGAAAGGAAGTCGCTTCTCCAGGATCTTGTATCGAGTGAGACATCCTTTTCTTGTTTTGAATGACTTCAACTCTTGAGCAATCTGGCTCCAGTTCCGGTTCATTTTTACAGCCAAGTCCATCAACTTCTGATCCTCAGCACTGAAAGGAAAGAATGACTCAAGTGAATCTTCATTTAATTGATTTGATTCATTTGATTGATGTTGCTTACAGCGTCCAAGGGATGACGAATTCTGCAAACAAGTTCTCAGCCCTGTCCCTCCAAGCACTTTCATATCTCCAGGGGAGGTAGGCTGTCATGATTCCAAAGTGTTCCTCTCTTCGGAGGTGACCCTTGACCTTTTCAATGGTCAGTAGAAGCAGACAGTCCTCTACACGAGTGAACTTCCCAAAGCGAAGGATCGGATTCTGGAATTTCTTGAATCTGGTGGATGGAAGGAAACAGACGAGCAGTACAGGGATGAATGACCTTGTCTTATTTAGTTAAAATAAAATAAAATAAAATATTACATCAATTTCTCACCTATCCTGAATCTGCTTCTTGGTGGCAATTGGATCTCCCAATTCCACGGGAATCTTTTTCCAATGAGGTCCATGTATTTTGAACAACTCCAAAAGTTTGTTCCTCTTCTCCGGAGTCCAAATCATCTTCCTGTTGGGACTAACCATCTTACGCCACTTGTCAAAGGTCCTGAACGCAGTACGAGGCTTGGGGAATTTTGCCGCAATGCTCGACCATGACTCCTTCTTGGCAGCCAACGACTGGAAAAAGAATAATCAATTAATTAATTCACATTACAAGTTCAATGTCTTTCAATTTCTTTCAATTTCTTTCAATTTCTTCTTACACTGAGCAATTCCTTCTCCCCCTTGGACCACTTCCGGCTGTTATTCATGTTCGGATTGGCTGCGTTCTCAAAGGACTTTTTGCAATCAGAAGCATGGCGGAGTTTCTTGGTTTGACACATCTGTAATAAGAGATAGAAAGAGATGACACAGTAAGAATATAAACTTAGTTGAATGGCTCTTTAGGTTTACCAATTTTGCAGAAACAACGTCCCAATTGACTCCCCCTTCGCACACTTCCTTGTAGATCTTGTCGTACTTGAGGTTGTGTGCTTTCACACTTTCCTTTCGGACCCAATCCCTGACCTGCTTTGTTGTCCTGCAGCTCCTCAATTGGATCGGAAGGTCAGCGTACTGCGGCTGGGCGTAGGGTAAAAGGGATTGTGAAATCGGAGCCCTTTTGGGTGCCTGTTTCCCCGCTTCCGAAGAACCACTTCGACTCCGTCTGTTTGCTTTTTCCAGCACAAGTTCCTCCCTTTCCTTTCCTTCCAGCAGTCCCAGTTTGTCCAACAAAAGATCCGCTTGACTTTTCAGTAGTTCAACCTTCTCGTCCACAACTGCTTTGCAGATGCACTCTTCCAAGTCCTTGATGTCCTTCACAGTCCCTTCAAAAGCAAGCAAAACATGATGGAAATGTTATGAATGAGTTGGAGTGTCCCTTACACTTTTGTCTGGTGGCAAAGACCGTTGTGATGAGTGGAGTGATGTCTGTCTTGAGGAAGAGTGGGAGTGTAGCAGTCTTTCGATGCCAGTCCTTGAAGTAGGGAGAGAGCAGAGTGTGTCGAAGTGGTTTGAGTCCTCGGTTGCTACTTTCGTCAAACTCTGGTGGAATGTGGGACAGTGACTCCTGATATAGTTTCAAGTAATCCTAAAACAAAAATAAATTAATCAAAAACATTCAGCATTGTACCACTCCAGAGTCACTTACAAACATTTCTTGCTTATCTGTCAATTTCTTTTCTAGCTTTAGCATCCATTTGTCCAGTGATAGGATGATGTCCACAATCTCCATCTTAAGACCCACGATCTCAAACAACAGATCACTCAATGCAACTGGATGGAAAAGAATTATACATTTAAAAAGTGACCATTCCAATGATACGGTTCTTACTCTTGAATTGATGAACGAAAAGTTTAGCCGCTTCGGCTGTAGGGGGTTGTCCATTGAGAGTCTGCTGAAACATCCGCTTCGCTTGTCTGTTTATTTCGATTCTTAGACTCCGGGGGTCACATCCAGGGTCATTTGGAACCAATCCCTCACGTTTCATTAGCCACACTCTAGTTCCAGAAGCCACTTCAGGTGAAACGGTTGAGTCAACAGGACTGGGCTTTGGTACAAAAGTATTTGCATTCTTCAGTCTCTTCGAAAGCTCTTTCTCAATGTCTTGCTTCCCAAGTCGAGCTGTCATCCCTATAATACAAGAATCAATTAATTAATTAAAAGTTGGATCAATTTGAGTTTAGTGAGTGAAATAATTTACCTTCAATCTTCTGAGAGTATGCAGCATCCTTGTTTGGGTTGTACGCCGTTTTGAATCGACGCTTTGGAAGTGACACTTCAAAACCCGGAGGAAGAGTCGGGAATCTGTCGTCCTTTTGCTTGAGAATGAGATTCCCTTCGTTGTCGTAGTCGTCCAGGAGTTGCTCGTCAATGTCCGAGACATCCGGAGTGTCGTCCTGTAGAGGGACATTGTCCAGATCCTCCGGGGGAAACTCCTCCTCCCCACTCTCATCATCTTCAGCTTCTTCGTCCAAATCCATCTCCACTTCCATTTCCTCATCACTGCTGTCCTCATCACTAAAGTGAACACGAATACCAGCTCCAATACCTTTTCCAACATTCAGCTTCTTCGGGGATCCCTTCCTCGGAACTTCTTGCTTCAACAACGTCTACAAAAAAACACAAATAATACAACACAACATACAGTTTCTTCTCAGTTACCTTTGGATTTGGTTTCTTCTTGGTCGCAGTGACTTTCCGCTTCTTCGCAGCTCCACCCACGACGACGGCTGACTTCCGCTTGGACGTGGTCTTTGGTAGTGGCGGAATGATAGCGGCAATCTTCTTCTTCACCCGCTTCTTGGATGGTGGTGGAGCAACTACAGGAGTGACTACATTCAGTTTGGCCTCTCGTGCGCTTTCTAAGAGGGCAATCCTCAAACTCCTCCGACGCTGGACTGGATGGGTCCCTTCATCTTGTGGCAAAGGAGGAATGGTCCCTTCAGGCAGAGTATCCAATCCCACGATGTCCATTTTCAAAACCTACAAAACGAAGGTAAGGTGAGTGAGGGTTAAAGTACCCACATGAAAGTGTAAAGCCTTACCTTCAATTGTTGAGCTAAACAAGTGGAAGAAGATTGATTAATTGACAGTGAGTTGATTGACGGTGTTCCCAGT
The DNA here is from genome assembly GCA_009869845.1 of Pseudachorutes palmiensis. Classification (NCBI taxonomy): domain Eukaryota; kingdom Metazoa; phylum Arthropoda; class Collembola; order Poduromorpha; family Neanuridae; genus Pseudachorutes; species Pseudachorutes palmiensis. Next base: position 53,537 of record VNWY01000228.1, read on the forward strand.
AGCAGTTTCTTCTGTCGAATGATGGTGGCTGGCTGTGGCTGTTGGTTGACGTCGTGGTTGTGTGCCATGCCTCTTCTCTTCTTGTCCTTCATGTCCACCCGCCACCCACTGTAAGAAACCCCTTTCCCTGTCAGTTGAGGCCATGGGCGCCACGCAGTCTCACAAATTCCAGACAGGAAGGAAGGTAAGGAAGGATTGAAGAGGGAGAAGAGGGAGGGGACCCACAGGCTAGGCTTTGAAATCTATATAAAATGGATGTTAAACCCTGATTAAATTAAATTAGTTTTTAGTGGAAGAATGGAACAATTTAGACTGAGAATGGAATGATTGGAATTCATTTTTATTATTTGATCACCCTGGTCTTGTTGACAATTAATTTAGACCTCCCCCTTGAGTGTAGGGATGAGTTCATTCGACTCCTTCATGTCCTTGATGATGTCAAGTCCACCAATTAGTTCTCCCTTCACATACACTTGCGGGTATGTCTGCCAATTGGAAAATGTCTTCAATCCTCCTCGCACTTCCTCATCCTCCAAAATATCAAAAGTACCATACGGAAGTCTGCAGAGAAAACAATCAAGGGTTAAACTCAAAATGAGACCAATATCTCCATATGCACTTTCTCACCCAGTCTCATCAAGTATTCCGATAAGTGTTCTCGAGAATCCACACTTGGGGGTTTCCGGACTCCCTTTCATAAAGACCATGATGTCATGCTTCCGAACAAGAACATGAAGGCGATCTACAAGACCAGTGGCGTCATTCTTCCTGCTTTTGTCATGGGTGACTGGAGAGGGGATGGACACACTCCCTGGTTTAGACAACTAAAGACAAAACGCACACAAATCAAATCAGTAAGTCAGATGAAAGTTAATTGATTATCACGTACGTGTGTTTTGATCGCTGTAGTTAGTTTTTCCTTTCTGAGTCCATCAATACGTTCCGCTTCTTGCCCGTTGGAAAACACAATGACTGTGGGGACAGCCGTGATTATGTACTTCATCGAAACGGCAGGGAGGTCCTCCGCATTCACAGAAGCATACTCAATACCCTGCAAGAAGTAAAATAAATAGTCATAATCAATTTTTTTAATGGAGACATGCCAAACACCAAAAGATTATGATGTTACCTGGAATTCTTTGTTTTCTTGTAGTTCTTGGAGTATGGTAGTCATCTGGTTGCATGGTTCAGACCATTCGCTCATGAAATGGACAATAGTCAATCCCTGTGACCTGAAATGACCTCAAAATGGTGAATTCCATAAGCACATGATAAAATAAACTTATTTATTATAACTTACGCCAGTATTGTTTGTAGTTGTTCCTCTGTGGCAATGGTTTTGATCTCAGCCATGATGAGGAGGGGTAGGTGAGTGGATCGTGTCAAAGGTCACAAGGTAATTTAACAATTAATTGATGCGGTGGTGGCCCGGTGCGGTGAATGAATTAGATGAATTAATTTTTGTTCCCTCTCCCTCCCACGGTCTCAGTTTGGCCAAGCAAACGGCGTTGAATTCTGAATGCCTGAACAACAAAATTAATTTTCCTTTGCTACGTCAATCCGTGTAGATTGTAGATGGGTAATGAGGCTATTTTTATGATTGAATTGAATAAGTAAGTACATCACTTGGCTCCGCTGTCATTTGGCCAATTCCCTTGGTTCCTCTTTGATCGGATGGTATGATGATAATCTCCCAGTTCCAGCAGAAGAGCCAAGGTCAAAGAGCAGACACGTTCCTCAACTTTAAATCCCACTTCGTGGTTACGCAAATCAAAGACACAATCTAAGACATGAGGCTCCAACATCTGCAAATAAAAATATCAACGACGGAGAAGCCATTTGGACACACGCCAGTCAGAAACCGAGCTTACATCCATGCAGTCACTCTACAGCATCACTACACAATGGCCACTTTGGAAAGGATTCCACTCAACGATGGAACATCCATCCCAAGCATTGGACTGGGCACTTGGCAGGTCAGGTCAATCACAATTCCATTCCAACTCAAAAACATTTCATTTCATCTCCATTTCCAGGTGGGAGATGCTGATGAGGTTGCGGTGATGCTTGAAAGTGCCCTGGAGGCAGGATACAGACATTTTGACACTGCCTTCTTCTACAAGAACGAAAAGGCAATTGGACGCGTCTTCAAGGAATGGCTAGACAAGGGGAAAATCAAGAGGGAAGACATCTACATTGTATCAAAGGTAAAGTCAATCAAATGATAAAACCATTTCAGGGGAAATGTTAAAAATGAATTTTGTTTTTGTAGCTTCCAATGATTGGAATGTGGCCATACAGAGTGAACGAATTCCTGAAGCTGTCCCTGCAAGACCTTGGTTTGGACCACGTGGATCTCTACCTCATCCAACTCCCCGTGGGGTTTCAGTACATCGACGCATCTAAAGTGATTCCTACAAATGAGTCTGGACATGTGCTGCTGGATGAAAAGATTCATCTGGAAGCCATCTGGAAAGCAATGGAACACGAAGTGAGGAGAGGAAGGACAAAGTCAATTGGCCTTTGTCACTTCAACACAGACCAACTACAACGCATCCTCGTCACCTGCACCATCCCACCTGCAGTCATCCAAGTAAAGGAATGCCTCATAAACACCCGAATTCGTCAACACTTAATGGGACTACTTTCTGTAGGTGGAGACGAACGTGTATTCACAACAAAAGGAACTAAAGGCACTCTGTGACCGAGCAAACATTCGAGTCTCTGCCTTCAGTCCACTTGGATCACCCAATTTCAGACTGGCAGAAGACACCGACGTCCGGAGTCTCAGTCTCAAGCATCGCAAGTCAGAGGCCCAAATAGCATTGCGGTTCCTACTCCAGCAAGGAATGATCCTCGTCCAGAAAAGTACAAACCCAAGTCGTCTAAAGGAAAACTACGAGGTGGAAATAGTCACTTTAAGAAAATGAAACGTCGTTAACATTGAATTTTTCTTTCTAGATATTTGATTTTGAGCTTGAGAACGAGGATATGGAAATCCTTGGAAGCCTGGACAGAGGTACATGTGGGTTCTACAAAAGAGCAAGGATTCTTTACCCAGGGTAAGGATCTCAAATTGTAATTAAAATATTACTAAAATACTGTTTCCTTTTAGGGCTGACAAACATCCTGAATTCCCGTGGAAGTGATACAAACCGGCCTTACTTCTCTGCTGAGGAGAATATAAATCAGTTTATTATTATTAGGAATAATTTAGCTTTTAGCATGGGGAAGGGGGATCTGTTTGTGAATTAAAAGAATCGCCTTTACCAGGGAGGTCGATGAACATGTAAATTCCTTGATAACACACTCCGTACGTCCTGTGTAAATCTCAGAGCATCCAAGACAGGGAGGAGGTTCAGTAGCGCAGTGTCTGTCGCATCTGTGAACCAGGACTTTATCGGCATTGCGTTGGCTGTCAAGAATCAAACAAAAAATTCAAAATAGTTTGGAATGGTTGATGGTGGTTTGTAGTTTTTACCAGGATATGATCTGTATGCGCCTGGTGAGTTGTCAAGTATGAATATGGAACTAAGGTCGTGGGAGATGTTGGACAAGTCCTTGGTGTAGGAACCGAGATCAAGAGTGCAATGCTGGCGGTAGTACCTAGTCTGCAGGATCTTACGACCATTGTCCAGCTTGTCTGCCACACCTGCAACACATTAAAATACATTCACGACTGTACTGAATGAACTTGAAGGCTCAAAGACTTACCTGCGCCATAAATCTCCATTGATGCGGTAAAAACGACGAGTTCATACCACTGGGAGACCTGTAAATTGAAAAAATGAACCAATAAAAGGCCTGAGTTTGTGTGTAAATTAAAAGTCAGCTGACCACATCGAGGAAGTAGTCGACATGTGGTCGTTTATGAACAAAGAACCGAACTGGGTGTCTCTCGATTGTTACTTTGAGCACAAAGTCCGGCGGAGTACCCGGCTTCACAGTTTGCCTATAAAAACGAAGATGATGTTAATTTATTGTTGAATAGTGAATGATTCATTGATTTGTTACCTTTGTACTCCATCGTGGTGTGAGTGGATGAGTGTTTCATCCAGGTCTAGAACTAGTACTTTCCTCCGTACCACAGACAGCCTGTGTTTGGATAACGGGGATAAAGGAATTTGCTCGTACTTGACTGCTTGATGCTGTATGACCTAGATTGACCAAGTAAAGTACACTTGAGTATACCTTTGATTAATGATTAATTCCCCAGTTGATTTTCTTACCTTTCTTGCGTTTTTCTTCATAAAGTAAGAGATGCAGTTCCATATTTTATTAAGAAAGAGGATGAGATGTTTCATTCCCATTTCAACGTGTTTCCACATCCCAGGGAATGGAGTGTAAAGGAATTAATCAAGTACCTCTCCCTTGGCAGGTCAATCCAAGTACAACTAGTAGAAATCCAGACACTACAACCAGATTACACAGAGATAATCAATTAATCAACAAATCAATTGATAAAATGGAAATGATTTTATTTTTGGAATTGATTTTTCTCAAGTTGAATTCGATTCGAGCGGGGGTTTCCCTTTACCCCATACAAGGGATGCCTAGTTTCTAATTACAATTAAAAACAAAGTCCACTTTATGTCAATTATTCATCATTTGATACATTTTATGATTAATTTTAACTAACTAAAAGGGAAGCAAGTAAATGCTTTTAAAAACTGGCAGTAGAGTATCCATTGCAATTACGTTAATTAAAAGTTTGTTAAAGAATTACGCTTTTATCACAACTACAATTGGGAGTTACGATGGACAGGTCAATGACAGGGTACCTTTGTTTCATACCGAGAACCCATCATAAGAATTCTGCTAAATGATTTACAACCTGCTTTTACTAACTGCAACTGTTCAGAAGAGCATTTGGGATGTCGTTGTAATCAAGTCTCCAAAGTAGCTTCATTTGTGAGTTCAGAGTTCATTCGTAAGCAGGTTATCCACATTAAATTAAGAGTTCAAGAAGAGGTCAACTGGTCAAGGTGTCCAAGTAGTGACGCCGTGTTAAGTCAATTGTCCACACCTATCTGAAAGTAGAGACAAAACGGTAGCCACCTTCACTACGCCTGCGCCATCTCCTTCCGTTGAAAGCAAACAATTACAGTCTCTGCAAGTAGGCATATTTTAACAAGCATTGCAATTTACAAATCTCGCTTTCCAACTAACCTCTAACCTACCATTTAACTAATCATTTGAGATACAGATCCTCACTAAACTAAATTAATAAACCATCCACGAGATTCCGTAGTTATTGGTCAATAAAACTAATTTTATCAAAATAAATTAAGATTAAATGGTCAGACAATTAGAAAATTAGACAATGGACTGAAGTAGGAGATTAAAATTCATTTACTAAACGTAAAGCTAATTTAAGAATTTTAAATAAGAAGGGATAAGAAAATACCCAAAAGCAGCAATTAAATAATACAGTGGACTTTGGATAAGACTTTTAGAAATATTGATTAATATGTCTATTATTGGTTATAATTGGTACGTAATAAGTTAATTTAAATTAAAAGGAGATTATACCCAACAAATCAACTTAACAGGCCACTTTTGCTTAAATTGTTGTGTGAATAAATGTCCCCAAGTGTCCCAGACTGTTATGGCCATTTTGAATACCTCACTCACTTGACACTCTAGTCGTCAGTTGGATGTTGGACTTCTTAATGAACACCGAACTGTACTGTGACGTATTCTTGTTGAAATCAACTTTTTGGGATTTGACTTTTGACCTGTGTCCTTCTTCAAAATGTCATCCAGGAGGAAACAAAAGATGCCTACCCCATTAGGGCCTTTGTCCACTCTGACCCCAACTGTAGCAAAGAGTCCACTCTTTCTCGAGCTAAGGGCAAAGGTCATGGAGGTCTACACGTCGATTACTCATCGCAAGGAAAGTAAACAGAAGGAAGAGATCAGAAAGGCTTGGAGGGAAAATAGACAGGAAGTCAATGGTAAGCTGTGAATCAACTATAACCAATTTAGTTTAACTTTTTATTAAATAATTAATTTTAGAGTCGAGAGAAGATAAAGATGTTCAGGACAGAGCTAAACGAACACCTTGGGTTTGTGACACTTCCACCATCACATCCAAAAAACAAGGCATGGTCTTCATCCAACCGACTAACCGTCAAGGTTACACACAGCGATATCCAGTTCAAATGATCTACCCAGTCAATCCCATCCCGTGCATGTAAGATAACATTCTTAGGTTAATAACCTAATAACCAACTAATAAGTTAATTTATTTCGTTGAATTTACTTGTAGGGATACTTGGGTACCAACCACACGGAACATCCAGGTTGAAGATGAGACTGTTCTGTCAAACATTCCATATGTGGTTGAAGAGGATCAAGAGTTCTATTCAGAGGTACGGAAACTTTACGGGAAAGTTCATGGAGAAGGGGATGACGAGGAAAACTGGGACGACATGGAAGTTCTGGTTGACCTTGTCAAGGAATTGGTTCAGATTGAAGAACAAGGCAATAAGACGAGCGTAGGGAAGACGGCTAATGCTAAAGCCTCAAGGAAAAGGAAAAGCAGTGAAGATTGTTCTACCTTTTTGGGAGGTCGTGTCAACCCTAGCATGTTGATCTTTGAAGCAATTGCTGCAGAATTTCCGAAGAGAGGATCTGCCCAGTTTCTTCATGAAAAGTGAGTAAAATGATCATTCTCAATCTGGTTGATTTATATAAATGATGGAAGTTAATTTTAGATTTTCTGAGTGGTATGAGAAGTTAGAACCCACGGGACAGAAGCCTGCGACCTTTACACACAACATTGATGGTCCAAATGCGGAGTCTGTTACTCGGAAGGAAGCCTTAGACTCATTTCGTTCCACGTTTTGTCGGCGGTGCTACATGTACGACTGTCTCGTACATAGTAAGCACACCCTACAATTTTGCAAAAGCTCTCACAGTCTCATTTCTTGCTTCTTGAATTATTACAGAAGATTTGCTCGGAGCTCCAAAACCAACTCGTAAAAATGAAGGAGAACCATTTGAGCCAAAGGAGCCTTGTGGACCTAATTGTTTCTTACATTTGGTGGGATTTAACCTTCTTTACCCCATTTATAATTAAACTTATTTGCGTTTGTTTGGATTCCAAACAGGAGGAAATGTCGACATTGGCTTCACATCTTGGGAAACTGACCATCGACAAGGGCACCACAAATTCATCCCAGGCTTCATTCACGGCTAAGGAAAGTTCCGTGGCTACTTCAAACACTGCATGTTCCAGTGCAAGTTCCGGTAAACTAGAATTTAAATTAATAATCTAGACACGATTTTAAAGTTAACTTATTTTAAACAGGGAAACCAGAGCAGAAGAATAAGAAAAGGATTAAACGAAATGTCTTGGGCCAAGCAGATAATGGAAAATGGACCGGTGCTGATGAGACCCTTTTCCGAACTCTTCACAAAGTTTTTGGGACCAATTATTGTGCCATTGCATCCAGTATGATGACAAAGACATGTCAACAAGTAAGATGTTGTGACCTATACCACCCTTATTACCCTACCGAATGACTTTAGGAGATCATTGGAAATACAGGATTAAATTAATTGCAGGTTTTCCACTTTGCCAAGAAGGAAGGAGTGGCAGTTGATGAGGCAGAAGAAGAAGTGGATGTGTTCACTCCACCTCCTCGTAAAACGGTCAAGCCCAGCAGTCGCCTTTGGTCCATTCATTGTCAAAAGAAAGGAATGGAGGAAGAACCAAGGGACTCCCACAACACATACTCATACAATCCTTGCGACCACCCTGGCAGGCTTTGCAACGACAACTGCCGTTGTGTTCAAGACAAAAACTACTGCGAGAAGTTCTGCTCTTGTAGACCTGATTGTATGTCAATTGAAACATTCAACCATTGACACTCTTTTACATAATTTAAAATTTAAAATTTTATTCAGGCGAGAATCGGTTTCCAGGATGCAAATGCAAAGGGCAGTGCAATACTAAGCAGTGTCCTTGCTTCCTTGCCCTCAGAGAATGTGATCCAGACTCGTGCAAGGCATGTGGCTCTTGTGAATTTGAGACGGGCAAAGTCAACTGCAGAAATGTCAACATTCAACGTCGTCTCCGTAAGTTTTATAAACGGAATCTAAACTGTGAATTTGGTAATTAGGTCTAGTTGTATTTCGTCCCCATTTTAGGCAAGCATCTTTTGTTGGGTGTATCGGAAGTTGCTGGTTGGGGAATATTTGTGAAGGAAGATGTGCAGAAGAATGAATTTATTTCTGAATACTGTGGCGAAATCATCAGTCAGACTGAAGGGGACAAGCGTGGGGAGGTGTATGACAAGTTTAAAACAAGTTTCCTATTCAATCTCAACGATGGTAAACTCCATTCAACATCAACCAATTGCAGTGTTCAAGTAATGAAAAGTAACAAGAGTTTCAATTCCAATGTAGATCATGTCGTTGACGCCAAGCGGAAGGGAAACAAAATCCGATTTGCAAATCACTCGGACACTCCGAATTGCTATGCAAAGATCTTGATGGTCAACGGGGATCACAGGATTGGAATCTTTGCAGGGAAAAACATCAAAGCTCAGGATGAACTGCTCTTCGACTACAGGTAAACAAATTAACTTTCACCTCTGTTCTTCAACTTTACTTCTTTTCTCTTAGATATGGACCAATGCAACAACTCAAGTTTCTTGGTGTCGAGCGGAATCCCACAACCACCTAATAAGCCTCCCTTCCTCCTTTTATCTTTTGATTTAATAACTTTGTTTCATTGGCATGAGTAATTGAATACATCCCAGAGGGCTTTGACCCTCTTTCGCCTAATAAGTCTTCAGATTCCACTGAAGCCTCAACCTCTGATAACTTTTGGTTTAAATGGAAACCATGTTCTCCACAATGCACAAAGTGACTTTCACTATTCTCTTAAATTCACTTCCTGACTTTCTTCCCTCTTAGTTTCCGTGTAGTTTCTGAAGTGGGTTGTTGACTTTGTCACTGGTGATGTTAACGATCTCCCTCGCGTGTAAAGTGAACGACGTACTAAACCCTAATGAGACAACTGACTACTTTATTTCTCCCAATAATACTCACATTCTGGGTTTAAGGAACCTTTTCACTTTCAGGAATTGACATTTGGAACCATCCGATGCAAATGTCAATTCATGAAAAGAAAAACGATACCAGTGGCTGTGACTCTTCTGACAGTCTGAAGCTAACTTGGGTTTGTAACGTTCATTTACCCCTCAGACGAAATTCCTGTCTTTCCTTTCTGTAATTCCCAAGTGGACTTTCTCCACTGAACCTTGCTAGTGGAGAGTCCAGTGGGTTTCCATTGTTTTGGTTGGGATGCTTCCATGGATACTTGACTCACTTACACGGATTGCTCACTCCCTCCCAGTCCCTTCAGTCAACTCTCACCGGCTCAACAACTAAGGCACCCAATCACAAGAGTGCAAGGGACTAAAACAAGTCCAAGTGACAGTGTCGCTCCTTCTTCAGTTACTTTAGTTCCACTCTGTTCGTGTGACATCCAAAAGGAAATCAACACGTAAGTCCAAATACGCCTTAATTATTGGTAGTTGACCCAATTGTTAATTGACATTTTAGTTTTTGACATTTGCACCAATTGCCTCATGAGAAAGCCAGTTGGAAATGATTTGCTCTAACAGCAAGTATCAACTTGGGATTTAGCTAGAATTCCTTCTGTATAGCCTCTACAAAGCTTCTATTGTATTTCCCCTTGAGTTGAACTTTGACATTGTTTTCATTTTGAAAGTATAAAGTGAGTGAGTGCTATTTCTGTGCTATTTCTGTGTATTCCCTTAAGGACTACGCGCGTCAACAAGCCGTTGCCCTTAGTAACAGTAAAAATTCTCTGGCCAAGGTCAGCCCGTGTCAGGTCACAGGTCACAGTAGTTGTCCAAAGGGTCCCTCCGTTTAA